>LPNL01000002.1:126171-236324 GCA_001749795.1 Hanseniaspora opuntiae
CGACTTTACGAATTGGATTTCTAAATGGTAAAGTGACTCATGAATCATTTGTCGAATTTTTCAAAACATGACATTTCAATGRCTTTRACAAAGAAGCTTCTCTTTTCTTTTATATATTCATTTKGAAAAAAAATTGAAMCTTTAATTGTAATATTTCGGAAAAAAACCAAGACAAATATATATAAACATAATGGGAGCTCCTGTATATCCATTATTCTCCATTCCTGACGAGTGGGAAAGCAATGTTTCCAAGTGGGCMTTGTGTTCATCTTACTTAATCAACTACACCACCTTCTCCACTGAASAACTASAAAGCATYGTGAAGAAGAGCTTCAGAAAGAACGTKTACCTATTCACTCCTGTTGACATCAGAGAGTCACTATCTGCCGAGGACGAAGACAAGATCATTGACTTGTTGAACCTGGGCTTTGCAGGTATCAAGCACATCCAGATAGACGGCGCCAAGGCCTTAACCAACAAAACCAGCATTCCTGATGAAAAGTTTGAGGGCTTGAAGGCCACTGCCATCATCTCCTCCCACGAGAGCTACATCGACTCTGTCCTGCCACTGTTGAAGACTGACAGAAAGGATGGCCTTTACACCACCCTGGTCACTGACCTTTACGACAAGGCCCTTGGTGTTTGCTACTCATCCAAGGAGTCCCTGAAGTTGGCCTTTGAACAGCAAGTCGGTGTCTACTACAGCAGATCCAGAAACGAGATCTGGGTCAAGGGGAAGACCTCAGGCAACACCCAGCAGCTACTGTCCGTTGATGTTGACTGTGATGCTGACTGTTTGAAGTTCAAGGTTGCTCAAAACGGGGATGGATTCTGCCACGAAGAWTYCAGATTCGACTGCTTTGGTAACCTAAAGGCYGATTCCTTYGCCCTACAAGATCTTTACAATGTCATYGAGGAAAGATACCAAGACACYAARGGTAGATTGGATGCTGGTGAGGATTACTCCATCAAGAAGTCCTACACTCAGAGATTGTTTTCCGAAAAGGATCTGTTAGAAAAGAAGATCTTGGAGGAGGCCCAAGAGTTCATTGAGGCCTCTGACAAGGACCACATTGCATTTGAGTTTGCTGACTTGATGTACTTTGCATTTGCCAAGYTGGCCTCCAACGGCGTCACCATTGCTGATGTTGAAGAAAACTTGAGAAAGAAACACTTGAAGGTCACCAGAAGAAAGGGTGATGCCAAGCCAGAAAAGAAGCCTGTTGTTGTTGAAGAACCAAAGTACTTAGACTCTGAAATTGARCTGAAGGTTGTTGAGTCCAAGGACCCACAGGCTGTCAAGGAAGCCTTCACAAGACCTATCCARTCCACAAGCAACATCATGTCCCTTGTGGAACCAATCATCAAGAATGTCAGAACCTTTGGYGATGCTGCTCTKTTGGAGYTAACAGCCAAGTTTGACAAGGTTGCCCTGGATAAGCCAGTGYTAAAGGCTCCATTCCCTAAGGAGTACGTGGCCTCTTTAAGTGAGGAAATGATAGATGCCCTGGACATGGCCATCGGCAATGTTGAGAGATTCCACCAGGCCCAATATGAGCAAAACGCCACCCTTGCCGTTGAAACTCAACCGGGTGTATTGTGTGAGAGATTTGCCAAGCCTATTGAGTCCGTTGGTTGTTATGTTCCAGGTGGTACTGCTGTCCTGCCATCCACGGCCATCATGCTGGGTGTTCCAGCCAAGGTAGCTGGCTGTAAGGAAATCGTCTTTGCCACTCCACCAAACAAGGAGGGCAAGGTTCCTGCTGAGGTTGTCTATGTTGCCGAAAAGGTTGGCTGTGAAACCATTGTTTTGGCTGGTGGTGCACAAGCTGTTGCCGCCATGGCATACGGAACCCAGTCTGTGCCAAAGGTCGACAAGATCCTGGGACCAGGTAACCAGTTTGTCACTGCTGCGAAGATGTACGTTTCYCAAGACACAGCAGCYCTATGTGCCATTGATATGCCAGCCGGACCATCTGARGTGTTGGTTATCTGTGACAAGAAGGCTGACTGTGACTATGTTGCCAGTGACTTGCTGTCACAAGCYGAACACGGTGTYGATTCCCAAGTTGTGTTGATTGGTATTGACTTGGACGATGCATACCTRGCMAGCTTGCAAAACGCCATCAAGGAACAAACATTGAACCTGCCAAGAAAGGAAATAGTCAAGAGATGCCTGTACAACAGTTGTATAGTGAATTGTGAGACTGTTGAGGAAGCCTTCAAGTTGTCGAACGAATATGCTCCTGAACACTTGATCTTACAAATTGAGGATGCCCACTCATATGTGCCATTGGTGGACAATGCTGGATCCATCTTCGTTGGTGCCCTGACTCCTGAGTCATGTGGTGACTACTCATCAGGAACCAACCACACCTTGCCTACATATGGATTTGCCAAGCAGTACAGTGGTGTGAACACATCCACATACCAGAAGTTCATTACYTGTCAATATGTCAATGAAGAAGGMYTGAAGAAGATTGGRTACAGTGTGATGAACATTGCGAACAGAGAGGGACTGGATGCACACAAGATGGCTGTTAAAATAAGACTGCAAAAGCTAGGTGTTGATGTAGCCAAGTACTGATTATGTATTGATGAATTTTTGTAGATTCCCCATATATCCATTACGATATATTTTATTTTTTGTTAGCGCCAAGTGTAYCACATCATTTTGTAAGCACAAAACCAATCAGTCGATGATGGGGTTCCCCTCTTTTGCAAAAATGAACGTACACGGTATGATTTTTTTTTGGTGGGGGTGTTTGTGGGAAATGCTCACTGTTGTGTTTTTCTCTCRTGGAAAAAAAATACATGCCCAACATGTGATGTGCTGAGCATAAAACCGGTGTACTGTTAAATACGCAYKTAYATATTTTATCGTAAGAGGTACCTTGACAATTATTTTGCAAATAAAAAAAATGTATGACATTTACAGGAGGGGGATCATACTTATTGATGAAGTATATATACTATCACTRAGCAACTTSTTCATACAATGAAGCTTATTATKATGCATTAATTATTTACCTTTAGAAGAAGTTCATAYAAMWCACCAMAAARACAAATAATACASWAAATTCAATACAGCAAAGACTATATACTTCTCTGTTGAATAAAGTACAATTTTTTTTATAAGCGATATTCGGATTTATCAGCCATACTCAACCATTTTTAGACAAAAAAAAAAGCATATATTTTTTTTGCTTCCCACACATATTAACAATCACATATTTAAATGCTTAAAATTAACCAAATATTATACCAAAGAACCAAGGGTAAAGCAGTYTCCAGTATCACAAAACTYAATAAAAAAGCTGTYCAGAGCCACATAGTCAAACTACAGTCCACAAACCAACTGCGCCAGAACCAATTTGAYTTCAYAGACGACGATTACGAACCAATGACCACTCCATTAATAACCCCACTAAGACTATTCAAGCAAATCYTAAAGCAACACAACAAGTCCTTCAGAAACGAGCCTGAAATGAAGAAACTTGGAGATGACTATGTAAAACTAGAGTTCAAGAGACATGCAGACATAGAAAACCCACTGTACATAGTCGGGTTCATCACCAAGTGGCAGGACTACTTGTATCAACTGTCAAAGGGAGAGTGGCAGGAGGGATCCCTTAGTGAGGAGATGCTCAATAAGATGAGTTCTGAACAAATCGGACAAATATACGAGCTAATGAAGGCCTCTCAGAATGTTCATAAATAGTTATCATAAATGTTTTAATATATATTTTTTATTTTTACTTTTTGGGGTAGTCACSTRTCACGTGTGCGTTTATCTCTTTCAACCACGAATTTCTTTTTTTTTGTTAAAATTTTTTTACCTTGGTTGGRTTTATGTCCTACATAGTAAAAGTTTCTTTTTTTCCTTTTCTTCATCGTAGTAAAGCTTAATCAAAGAGTCTTTAGCAAGTTATTCAATATCAATCCAAGGAAAAGACATATAGACGGTTATAAAGGTATAGCTAACATTCCTATCCATACATAAACTAATAACATTWTCACCAAATAATCAACACAATGTCTGACAATAAMGCCAAAGTTGTAACTGTTATGAAAAACGGATTCATACCGGTTCCTTTCAGACTTGAAAAGCAAGATAAACTTCTAAATACAAGCAAAAAAATCAATCACTACATATACTTGAAGAAGCATCAATCAAGCAACAACAAAGACGAGAACACCATATTCATATACAACCTACCGTTACTCACAAACTATGAAACACTAACACTGAATCTGAACAACATCATCAAGGAATATAAAGGCCAGGTTATATTCGACAACACCAGCTTCAAGACTGATGAATTCAAGATAGAGAGCATAGACCTTAACGGCCTGTCTTCAGACTACATGCTKGATGACGAAAACAACACCATCAATCCAAAGCAGGCCATGGGTGGGAGTGARTACAAGGGAGAGAACAAGCCATACAACACAACATTCTTGAAGGTWTTRGAYCAAAGTTCCCTGAAGTCATTCTTCAACTGTATCAACAAATATGTSAAGARYYTGAGCAAGGACCTTGACAAGAATATCATTGAGTGGACTTTGCACAAGGAAACCTCMAAGATGCCAACCTTAACAGACTTTCAAAACTTCTACAACCCACTTCCTGTACAGTACCTAAAGGATCTTGTAYTGGACACRATGACATACTTCCAAGACAGAGAGAACTACGCGAAGATGGAACTGAACAACCAGGGCAACCTTGTGGATGAGGATGGATTCACCCTTGTTGTGGGCAAGAACACGAAGACCAAGCAGGGTATGCTGAGAAACGCCAGCAGATTGAACACCGAGAAGGTCAACCCACTGAAGAGATACAACAAGACAGTCAAGCTGCAAAGAGCAGGTGCCCAGAAGAARGAGAAGATGAAGGGTGAAATTGCATTCTACAGATTCCAGCAGAGAGAAAAGAAGAAGTTGGAGATTGGTGAGCTGCTAAGCAAGTTCAAGCARGACCAGCAGAAGATCATCCAATGGAAGGAGTCTGGAAAGTTCAATCCATACAAGTAAACAAAAGTCAAAACCAATGAAATTTTTTGTAGTTGTTGTATTGTTCTCACCTAATATAATATAGTTAATATATAATGCATTATTTATAATCTTCCTCCAGGGGTGTTGTTTCCATCATTGTTGCTGTCCATGTCGTTGAGTGCAGCGGATCCTCTATTCAGCTTGTCGACTTCCCTCAGCATGATGGCTGGCTGGTATCCTTTCCTCTTCAGGTTCTTGAAGATCTCCACAGGCTTGTCATCCTCCGTCATGATGATTTCCTTGTCYTGGTARGAAATGATCAGGACATACTCGTCCAGTCKGCTTAGTGGGATGTTGTGTTTSAGCATTGCRTTCATCAATATCTTCTGTGACGAGTCCTGCTTGGATGCCTTCAGCTGCTTGAACGGCTCGTCACCATTGCCCTTTCCACCCTGTGTGGGTCTTGTGGGGTTCAGTGTTGTTARRCTKGGWGCTGTGTTCARTGTKGGCTTGAAGTTGCYTTCAGAGTGRGGTTGTGTTACAGACATGTTGGACATGGATTTGGCTGGAGTCAAAGTTTTTTTGCTCAGATCACTTGACTCATCTTTCTTGGTGATTTCATCAAATAACCTCTTCTTGAAATCCTGGAAGGTGATATTCAGACTATCAATCTTGGAGTCCTGTTGAAGGAACAGATCCTTAATGGTTGTGTCATTRAAGGTTCGTACATCAACTGCAGTGGAYTTCAGGCCATCAAGAGTCTTATTRATMAGTATTTTCAGYTCWAYTARYAGTCTTCTTTTCAGCTTGGAGTCCTTGTTCAAGGACATCAGGTTGCTGAGAATCTCATTCAGATCATCAACATCCAGTTGACTGAAGATCTCGTAATTGTATATGTTGTGGATTTGAAACTGCTTGATCAGTTCATGCAGCAAAACATCTTTGCTGATCAGGCTTGAACCTAGTTCATCTTTTAAAAATTGTRTGAAAGTTTCTTTATTAGTAGAAATGCGGGTTTCATCCGCATTCTCTATTATATCAGGACTAGAGCTCATATATATTGTGTGTTTTTTTCAAGGGCTGTATTTGCCAACWGGTTCTGGGTGTGTTAACAAAAGTCGAATATATACTTTCAAGCAAGTCAATACCAAATAGTGAATTAAGAGTTTATGTGAACTATTTATATAACACTAGTTGAAAAAWTTATTGATGACCACAACAAGGGGAAATATTCAAAAAAGCCTTAAAAAAAAAAAACAARGAAAAAGWGCACGCTTTTTTTTTTCAAATAAGCGTGAATTCTTGAATATATATCTTTGACAGATGGAGCAGTGAATATTATCCTTCAACCTTTAGCTACCACGGTTCGTAGAAGTATTCGTTTTTTGAAGGGATGAACCAATGACTCATTCGTTACAACTGTACAAATCAGTTGAGCAGATATACTTATCTATTGTATTTTRAAAATTAATTAAAAGAAAAAATCATTATTTACAAGAGTGATCATGCATCACTGTTAATTTATTCATCCAAATATATATAAATAAGGGGAGTATGACTCATCTCTCTTCCCACACATCTAGAGAACTACCTCTCTTGTTTATGTTCTTGATCCCWCCRTTRTGCAGCTTGTCATAAAACTCATTGATCTTGACTGGATCGTCATTGGTCTCAAACAGGCAGAACTTRAGCAGCTCGAACTGCTTTGGACACTTGGTCATATGGCCCGTTTTGTATATCTCCTGCATCTGGCCCTTGAATGAAATGCATCTGGTGAAGTGACCCATTAGGGCCATGCATGACAGYTGTGTYGGGTTAGGCAGAATGGGTACATTCGTTTCTATGTCARTRTACTGYTCCTCAGCCTTTTTCTTATCGTGTTCYTCYTTCAATACAAATGGATTGATGATCATTATATRTGTYTWGTATGSTTCTGGYTYWRYTACARTYTTGYSAKWAAATATKGTAARTRARYAATRTGWATASTACCAAAARAATTGAAAAAAAAAATTTRRAGAAAAARAAAAGAAARWAAWGTTAAATCCGCGGTAAGCCATATTAGCGAAAAYTGAATACCCCTAACTCGTKTTAYAAAACGTWTRATGGWGYTTAACACATCTCAATTAKTRKAKWMAAAGAARACMTYTGYWARCARGGTYTYMTTTTGCWTTKTCTCCARAWAAAYMWTTCTWTTKTARYWAATGYTYAGRGTAGTAAGACCACTWTTGAACACCAAGAAATTAATCAAAATGACTACAAACACCCCCAGCATCCAACAACAAGCCATAAACCCAAATCTAACCGATGACGAACTCCGTGTCATGAAATACAAAGGCACAGAAAGACCATTTACATCTCCGTTTYTGGAGCACGAAACAAAACCTGGCTTTGTGGGCAAGTACACATGCAAGAATTGTGACACCTTGTTATATGAATCATCCACTATGTTTGACTCCGGCTGTGGATGGCCCAGCTTCCACACATCAGCCAAGGGGAACTTGTACCCAGACGTTCCAAATGGACATGAAATCACAGGTAAGTCAGGCAAAATYGGACTGAAGGACAACAACATCATCCAGTACGTGGACAACTCCCTGGGCATGCAAAGAATCGAGGTTTGCTGCCTGAACTGTGATTCACATCTGGGACATATCTTCAAAGGCGAAGGCTGGGAAAAGGTCTTGGGAAAAGGCAAGAATGATCGTTACTGTATCAACGGTATCAGTTTGAACTTTGAAGAAGAAAAGTGAACATAAAAAATTCTAATTTCATCACACATTTACCAAATATATATCATGCTTATATATTTATAATTCATTTATAAACGGAAAGTATCCTCGAATGGATTGCTGTTTGTATGCACACTTCTTCTGTCCTCARAGCTTTCATCATCAGTAAAATATGAGTCCTGGCCCGTGTTTCTTTGGTTGTCTAGATAAGAAGGACCGTTGTATTCATTTTCAGAATCAAAGTATTCATCTGGCTCCAAGCTGCTSAGRGCATCGTACCTGTCCAGAACCTTCACCATGTCATCATTGCACTTTAGCAAAATACCCAAGTATTCACCCTCWGTGACCAATTGCARGTATCTCAAKATTTTTCTTCTTTGTTCTCTGACCTTGATGAARTACTCAGTTGCCTCCTCGTCGTCATTTGAATAAACCCTTTTGTTTATGATTGTAAGTCTGTTTTCCAACGAGCTGCTAGCCCTGTGAGCATCAGCCACAGCAGTGTTGATCTTAGAGGATAGTTTATTCGCATCAATGATGGGGATCCCATACTGCAAATCCTCAGGCAAAACCGAAGGGTCAGCAGAGTCCTTCAAGTAGGCCTTTTTTTTCTTTGCAGGCTGTCTTCTCTTTCTTTGGCTAGTTGAGTCACTGTCAGATGCATAGTCTATGACATTGTTTGATGCTGGGTCCACATACAATTCCAAGTAGCTTCTGAACTGAGGATACTTTTGGGACCATGCTGTGTTRATGTAATTCATCGTTGTTTCCTGTAACAGCTTTATATCCTTACCCTTTTGWATCTTGTTCATGGCATATGGYCTGCCCACATAGGCAAGCTTCAARTTGTCATTCAGCTTCTTGTCTCTCAGGAAGTTTTCGTTATCTATTTCTTCAGGATCTAGTTTRTCTATAATGTAATCMATRACATCCAGKGCCAGTATTCTTTCATTGACACTGACACCGTATTTCAGTGACTTTCTCAAAATTCTGGATAATTCCATCAGGTTGTTCTGCTGAGTGTAAAKACTCTTATCATCCTTCAMGTCTATAAGCTCCAGAACCTTGTTTAGTTTCCTTGTGTTTAGGCTTTGGTTATGGATGATTTCATCCATGATTGTAGTGATTTCAGATTTCTGATGATCTTTGAAGAACCCCATATTTTAGAAATATAGATCTTCTATTAGWKTTGGYGAGTGGTGGTTTACCCCTAGAWTGATTAATGTGTAATCATACTTGTGGCTTGTTGTTAATCAGTAGGCGTGTGTTTACAGTATTTTTTTTTGGGTGGGTGATTATACCCCGTGTCCTTGRATAAACAACCGTTATGGCTTACTTTTTTTTTTACCTCCGTCTGTTCGGACTTAAAAAACACAATTATATAATTTAATGACGTTTAAACCACCCTGAAAAAAACAACAAAAWTTTTTCTKTKATACAATTATACATTATATAAGAACTACAAACCATGTACCAAGTATTACCTATCTTAGCAATAACATTTGTAGTCTACAAAACCATCCAACTGAAAAACAAAATATTCAAAAAAAAAGACATGGCCGCCATCAACAAGTTAATTCCTATCATCAAGCAATCCATCGAAGCCAACAAGGTTTTCATTGCCCACAAGTCCTACTGTCCTTACTGCCACAGCACCTTGAGCTTGATCAACGAAAAGATCAAGCAAAACATCTTGAAGRAGGAAGATGTCTACTACTTGGAATTGGACACCATGGATGATGGTTCCGACTACCAAGACGCCTTGCAAGAAATCTCTGGCCAAAGAACTGTYCCTAATRTCTACATCAACAACAAGCACATTGGTGGTAACTCTGACTTGCAAGCCTTGAACTCTTCTGGYCAATTGGACAAGTTATTACAATAAAAAAAAAAAGGGGACTCATATATAATTATATAAAACTACAGTAATAAATTAGCTATCAAACCTATACTTAACAGTCTTGTCAATGAGTKTATTTTATTTGCYGCACCATCAAACAAGGTGTTGAGTGAAATTGTGGTCGTAYTAGATGATGTCGGTACTTGCTGGAGCAACGTTGTTCTGGATGATGTTTGTACTTGCTGGAGCAATGTTGTGTTGGAWGATGTTTGTACTTGTTGAACCAATGTTGCTTTGGATGAACTCAAAGATGTGTTTGAGGTTTCAGTTGTCTTGCTCTTAATGGTAGAAATGGCTTCCATGGATGTTTGTAAGCTCTCATTTGTAGCAACGCTTGTCTTTATGGATGTGTATGAACTAGTTCCGGTTKTTTCATTATTCRAWTTTTYGSTGCTTGATGCTTGKGTTGTTATTGGCTGYARTAARGTTGTYTCATACTCTGATTGGTAAACACTCGTGATGACACTCTTTCCTGTGTAYGTCACACCATTTGACACAACATCAGTCAAAGTGACCACTGAACACCCACCCATGGCATGGTTCATGCACGACTTCAGTGTCTCAACTTCAGTATAAACAGAGGTGTTATAACTGGTGTAGAAGCTAGAGCCGGTGGTTGTTGTTGATAGGGCTTGGGCAACAATRGCAATGGTRTTGTTCTGTTTATTCAATCCAGTGAATGTTGARTTTCTGGAATGGATAGATGAGGTGTACTGTGCTACTGGGATGAATGTGGTATAGTTTTGATAGTTTTGTGTGGAAACAACACCAATGAATGTTTCCACAGCRGTCTCTGTTACTGCATGTGTGKTTGAGAKCGTTATGGTKGTTGAYGTGTTATCTCCACAGCCTTGAAGCAACACAGAGTCGTATGATAGTTCGGACTTGCTATTTGGATTTAYCAAGTGATAYACATCCTGGCTGTTCCATGTTATYAACTGATTGCTGGATGACTTGTCAACATTGACAATGATCATMCCRTCACTAAGTATTTKACACACACTGGTGTTGGAGTAAAAGCCCTGGTCAAGAACATTGATTTCCAAACCCGTGGATACAGGTGTTACTGTTATGGATGAATTGGTTTTGAAGTTATAGTATACATCTAGTGTGTTTTCATAATCAATAGCYACATTGATTGTTTTGGCATTTATSAGTGGTAGTAAACACGTTAGWAGAACGATGCTTAGYATATTAAGGTTCATATATTATCAGGGTTGTATTTATTCTTTGGTGATAGCTAACAATTTATTTGAATTGAATTGACTTTTATCTATTTRATAAACAGAATATGCAGCATTAGCTTACATAATTTTTGTCCATATMATTGATTTAATTAATACCWAAAWAACCATTTTGTTWRTATTGGCTTTATATAGKAGACCAAATCACTRAATCWTTTAWTTAAAAGAAACTCTGMCATGGAATGYWTCAAAAAAAGAAWCATYGTTGAAACTTCAGCTAAGAATGTCGAATAAATAAATTYTTGCCAATTGATTTAAAACAATACATTTTCTATTATTTGATATGCAAGTTTTTTGYTTTTTTTTTTCAAAATCAKTTTTATTAAGATGATTAAATCACTTCAGCATCGCTATTGAATCARAGAAAAAAAAAAATAAAAGATCATTATTTTAGTTCAGCCTTTTTTTTTTTTTTGTTAAAAAGAAGAGTATTCTCAAACGGGAAAATTCAGCCGTGCRTTTAWCAWCAGSTGGTATTTTYCTCATACAAGAATCAAAGAGTTTGATTATWAAATATATTTATTGCATTTAATTATTAKGCAATATTGTTRAGTATYCATTAGCTGATTTGAATTAATTTATTGWCTGCTGTACACATTTAGYAACRTATGTTTAATTAAATAKAMAATATGTGTGTGYTATTTTATTACTCGTTTAGGAAATAAAAGTAAGGCCAAGCAGTAAWACTGCTCCGCTYTTCTTTTTCCTTCTATTTAGTTAGTCGTTCGTTCTAAGTGATTTTTAGTGAGGGATTGGGGTTTCCCCTTCGTTCTAAATGTATTTTTTCTCTCCCACCCCAATCTGTGTGTGACTTTTCCTTTATGAGTTTTTCATTGGGTGTCCCTGGCTACTACGCCCACAAGAAAAATTTTTCTCCCATTTCTCGYCTTTGGTTTCTTTTTTTTCGTTCTTCTGAAAATTTTACATGTGCTCTTTTTTTGTGTAAGTGTTGATTTAGTWTCGYCTTTATGAWTGACAGWTTWATTAACATCAGATCATTGTAATAAACGTAGAAAATAAAGCAATAATCAACCATTACCAATCAAAACTTTAACAATACATACTCTTTTTTGAAACATCCCTYTTTTTACTTTGAAATTCCCAAGTATCAATCTAATCAGATATATCTTCTTATTATCATTAAAAAAGTTTCATTGCCCTTAATCCATATTTGYTAAAAGATTTTATAAAAGTAAACTAAACATATAATGTCAACTGTTGAAGAAAAGCAAATCACTCCTTCTGCTGAAAAAACCACAGAGGAAAACACTCAAACCACTGAATCAACAATAAAGTCTCCTTGGGAAGAAGTCGTGATAGTACCTGGTTCAGCCAGAATCCATAACGGCAGAAAGCTTCCTACTCTTTCTGATACTTTGAAAAACCCAAAGAAAGTCACTGCTCCATCCACCAATAAACCTCAAATTGAAGTTGATTCTTCCCTAAAACCTGAAAATAAAGAACAATGGAACCCTGTTGATTTAAGTCATCTTTTAGTTACTGATGCTCCTCAAAAGCCTTCAAGAGCCTCGAACAAAAGAAAMACTGCCAATAGCTCATCAAAGAGAAACTCTAAAAGCAACAACCAAAGTCGTTCCAAGTCCCATGATAAAGCCTCAAATAAAAAAGCAGACTCTGCTAAACTTGAAAAGACACACCCAAGATCCAACAAGTCCAAATTCGATACAGAAAAAGACTACAAGAAAAAACCTGTTAATAAAACCCACTCCAACAGAGGTAAATTTGAGGGCAAGAGATTCAAGGTCATTGACTCTGCCAGCAGCACTGAATAYAGTGAGCAATCCTCTGAAGGTTCATCCTTGGACAACTCTGAGGTAAAAGCCAAGGATGAAAAAAGCTTTGYTAAGTCCGACAAGCCATACCACAAGAGAAACCATGACAGTAGCAGYTTCAAGCCACATGGTTACCAAAAGAGAAATGGTGGCAGAACCTACAAGGACAAATACAACAAATACAACAGATCCTTCTACCARTCTGTTCCTAATGTTCCTGTTCTACCAAAGTCCTATGATTATGAAACCTACTACAAGTGTGCTAAGCAATTGGCCTACTACTTGTCTGTTGAAAATCTAAGTAAAGACAACTTTTTGGTTGAAAACTTGATGGACAAGGCCGGCTATGTTCAACTATCTTCTTTGATCAACTTCAAGTTGTTGAAGATTGCCTCCAAAGAGGGAAACTTTGAAATCATYATGACCACCTTGTACATGATCCTAGCCAACCACTTRGGATTGGCYCAYGAAGATAAAATTGAAATTGGTCTACTTCCAAACACTTCCRAATACATCGGCACTGATGAGTTTGGTGTTCAATTTGCCTATGATTTCTACGTTTTRAGAAACAGAAGCTGGAGCATTCCTGAAGAAACCAGAGAAAAGATCACCAAGGCCTACAAGCCTGTTGTAGTTTTCCATGCTAATGATTTCTACAGTTACTCCATCCAAAAGCCTGAACAAAAAGAACAAAAAGAWGAAGAAAAGATCGAGAACAATGATGAATTAAAACAAGAAGAACAACCTGCTGATGTTCAAGAAACYTCATAAGTAAAAGTGAAGTTTTGAAGTTTTGATATCATAATTTTTATTTTTTTTTCCCTTTTTTTTTTTTGRTATTTTTTYCCCAAGTTTTTGATACAAGTTATCYTTTTTTATTTTCTTTTGCTTTTTCGTTTTTTTTTGTTATTTATTTTTTGAGCTTTATATATATCTTTGTTATTTAAATCAAGTTARTCAATGGTTTSATTGTATTCAGYAATGYATTTATGTTTAACGATCTTTAAAGTTTGAATATTTTGCAGATCAGTTTGTGTAGCGTTGATACTTTYTGGTCCTTTGTTTTTTTTTTCCCACCAGTGGTTTCCTTAAATTTTATCKTAAAAAAAAAAATGATAAAACTAATMTRAYTMCATAWTAGTTTAWTTTCAAAGGGAGTAAGGTAATACATTGATCGTTYTTYAYTTTGCTAGTATATAYWATAGGCAACACCAAAAAACATAAAGACATATTGTTACAAATCATTTCAGAAAAATCATGGCTGAAAATAAAAGCCTTGTCAACAATGATTCRACMACCAACGTTGGATATGAGTCTTTACCTTTAAACTACAGTGCAAATGATACAGACAGCATGTTGCTWAGCTCACATAAAAACTCCAAATCAAACAACATAGCCAATGATGACAACCATGAAAGCTCAAATGACAATGACTCTCCAAAGACACCTTTGTTACAGTCCTTCCAAGACTCATACATATACAAGACGGGAAAGCAAAAATCATCATCATTATACAAGAAAATCGAGGGCATTTGGACATTCTTTCCAAACAACAAAACCACGAACAACAACATCCTTGGCTGGTTCATCTACTTGATATCATCTGAACCGTTCATTGTTTCCATAATCAGCACATACATGCCCATCATCTTGGAAACGTTCGCTACCCTGAATGCAGTCAAGGTCAAGGATCACTCCCAGCCGTGCATAGACGACTTGTCGTTGGTGTTCCAGGACAAGAACAACAAGTGTGTCTTGCCGCTGGTTGGGAGATGGTATGTTGATCCGTCAAGTTTTGCCCTGTATGTTTTTTCCACCTCGGTGTTTTTCCAAACAATCCTGGTGATCAGTATCAGTGGACTGGTTGATAACTTCAACAACACAATTGCATTCAAAAAGAAAGTCATGTTTGTCTTTGGTGTCCTTGGTGCCACCTCAACCATTTTGATATCACTGCTGTACAACACAGAATTTTATTCWTTGGCATTGTTGAGTATYGTCAGCAACTGYTGCTATGGTGTCGTCAATGTTATAGGTAACTCACTGCTACCCGTTATTTTGAATGATGCAACAAGAAACAATGCCGATGATGGTAAGAAAATAAATGAACTAACAACTGTTATTTCAGGAAGAGGTACTTCCCTGGGATACCTGAGTGCATTGCTTGTTCAAATCATTTGTATAGGGCTCATCACAAAGCTTTCTGTTAAGAACCCCACAATCATAGACAATCTAAAGTCGTTGAAAATAGCTATCTTCTTTGTTGGTCTCTACTGGATTGTCACCCAAATTCCTATGATGTTCTTATTGAATGATTCATCCAACAATACTGAGCAAAAGCCAATAACTATTAAGATCATAAAAACCAATGTCACAAAATCTTGGAAGACCCTGGGCCAAACAGTCATCCATGCCTCCCGCTTAAAACAGGTCTCCATCTTCCTGGTTGGTTGGTTTGTCATTTCAGACAGTATCACCACAATCAACTCCACAGCGATACTCTTCTCGAAGAACGAGCTCCACATGAGCACAGTCAACCTGGTCTTCGTGTCTGTGTCATCGCTGATCTTTGCCATCATCGGTGCCTTCTGCATCCCCTCATTTTTAATTCACAGATTCACGTTGCCCCTCAACAAACTGATGCTGGTTATAATCATCTGGGCGTGCTTCATCCCGCTGTATGGAATTCTCGGCTTTGTGTTTGACAGTATCGGCCTGAAACACAAGTTTGAGATGTACTTCCTTGCCGTTTGGTACGGACTGTCCATGGGGGCCCTGAACGCTGTGTCAAGATCCATCTTTGCCCTGATTATTCCCTCTGGTAGAGAATCAATCTTCTTCTCGATCTTCAACATCACCGACAAGGGCTCCTCGATTGTGGGGCCCGTGCTGACTGGTCTGATCATAGACAAAACACATCAGATCAGATACGCATTCATCCTCCTTCTGCTGTTCTTGGTTCTTGCCTTGCCTATCTTCAGGGCATTGAATGTCGAGGAGGGTAAACAAGAGGCTCAGCAGGAGGCTATATTCYTAGAGCAAGTTATTTAGTTTTGATCAAAAAAAAAAAAATTGTATATCTATATATAAACATTAATCACAGTATCATTTTTACTTATACAAACTAGTTAAGAGATCACCTTAGCCGTCAGTCTAACTTCTCGTTGGAAMTCTCKTCWTCTTTCAATCCCCTTTTCAGATTYTTAAATTTCACTACCAATGAATYSTTRCTAGCTCCATCCACCTCAATCATRTCACTGGCTTGTGGGAAYGASGACAACACCATTACCTTTTGRAACTGCTGGATCTTGACACTTGTCAATGGAAGCGATCCGTATCTGTTGATATGTGTCTTGTAGTAACGACTTGTGGACTTGACCACGAACTTCGGCTTGAAACCCGCAGGCAGCTTCAACTTGACAAACAACTTCGTCAAATACTCAATCTTTGGTTCAGGTTGTTTCTTTTTCTTCTTTGGTGTCTGGGCAACAGGCTTTGGAAGCTTGAATTTCGGCAATGGGATAGGCTTGATGTCATCGGTAGGTGTTATCTGCTTTGGTAGTGCAAATCTCATTATAGGCTTCTTCTTTTCATATCTGGATGCTTTGCTCAACACCACCTTCATCTCAAACTTGGAACATTGGCTTTGTCSTGATTCATCATTCTTGAACTCAACATCACCCTTTTCAATTATCAAAGGTCTTTCAACAGGCAACTTCAACGTCACATAGAATCTTTCCCTTTGCTTATACATTAAAGGTATAACCTTCAACAACTGTGACTTTTGGAAATCAGTCAGCAAATATCTTTTGTTCATCAGATACCACAGCATCTGCTTTAAAGGATCAAATGTCTCGAAGAGAGCATAGATGTATTTCAACATGGATTCGGGATTTTTCACGTCATGTTTGAAGCTATCCAACTTCTGTCTTTGTTCAATGATTTGTGAATCCATGTGACTAGATGTTTCAGTGCTTTCATTAGGTGGCCTTGTAGGAATGGATTCTCCAAAGCGCTCAAAGTCTTCATATTGCTGAAACTTTGATAAGTCATTGAATAAATCAGGATTATAGATTTTTTGAAGTGACTCATAATCCTCATTGTATGCTGTCAGCAAACATTTGTTACCAGAAAGTATTATGAACTTGACGGCCTCTTCAAAGCCTATCATCATGTGATGTCTCATGTATGGATCATTGTTATGAACCAAAACCATTTTGATAAAGAAATACTTTATAATGTCCTTATTTTTCAGTCCCAAGATCATTAAGATCTTGAAAGCTAAACAAACARTGTCTCTGTTATACAGTTCAGTATTTTGAGTTATTTGATACATTTCATTGACAAAGTCAAATATTTCGAATAACCCCTCATTGAGGGATTCATTCACCAATAACAACTTTGACCATAATATCTCCTTGAACAACCCATCATCAAAGTTCTTGGTCCAATTACATAGTCTTTCATATCTTGTCAGAATTTTCCAAAAGCTGGCCTTGAATTCATGATCATCTGGGAACCTGATAACCATTTTCACCAAATTTTGAATGACTGCACATAAGTATAGGGTGTCATCATATGAGTTTTTGGAGTTGTCGTTGGCGACTAATAGCTTCAAGGACATTCTCTTTAGTTCATGRAAGAATGCAAYCACTTCYGGATCATCACTATCATAATCAAGATCATCTGTTGTTTGAATCTTGCTAATGGAACCTATCAATGAMAGTATGAGTTGATAGTTGGTGAAGTTACCAAAGTTATTCGCCTTCAGCTTTAAATCATTTGTGTTTCCGTCCTTGAAGAGGAATTTTCTAATGAGTAACTTCAAATGATGACAACCACCTCTGAATCTTTTTTTATAAATATATTGTGAAAGTATTTCAAYGGCCTTCTTTCTTACAGCGTAGAAATACCTTTCATCCATGACACATCTTATTAAACATGTGCTTATGGACATGTCCATTTCATTGTCAATTTTCAAGTTYTCTTGATTCATAACCAAATCTTCAAARTAATCCAGAGATTGTAGTTGAGCATAAACATCCTTGTCCAGTTGCAACTGTGATATGTACATTTCAGGCTTCATGTTGAAGCTATTGATTTTGTGAATCCATTCTATTTCAGAGTCCAATCTTATCCATTCATARGCTTCGGTACCACTTTCTATTAMCCCTTCTTCATTGTCTTCCATCTGCTGATTGATGGAAATAGCAGTTGTTGGCATGAAGCCCCATTCCTCAGTGTCAGCAGTTGTGATCAATACATTACCCAACCCAACATTTTCTCCTCTTTTCAATTTTTTG
This sequence comes from Hanseniaspora opuntiae, assembly GCA_001749795.1. Taxonomy (NCBI): domain Eukaryota; kingdom Fungi; phylum Ascomycota; class Saccharomycetes; order Saccharomycodales; family Saccharomycodaceae; genus Hanseniaspora; species Hanseniaspora opuntiae. The sequence goes on from LPNL01000002.1 coordinate 144,136, forward strand.
TACTTAGAGTTGTATTGAATTTCCAGTCTTGTCACTTCCTCTGAAATATGTATGAAGTGCTCATAAGGAATACCATCAGCTTCGTGTATTCTTATGGTCATATTTCCTTTGAAAATCTTTTGAGACCCTTGCTTGTATTTATTTTCATAGTTGCTTATTGTTTGTTGCAAAAATTTATCATGGTCTTTATYMCCATTGGCAGAATCATTAATTATATTTTCCTTGTATGTTTCCCAAGATAGTTGCTTGATCATGAACTCAACAACCATTTTCTTTTTGTTGAATCTTTGTGTTATCTCAAAAATAGGCACTGTATCAAATTCAACCCATTGCTTRAAAAACTGATTCAATTTACCCTTAAAGGTCTTTTCAACTTGGTGTTGAAAGAAGGTATTTGTCAAGGTGTTATCACCTTGGTTAAAGTCACCTGACAATGCCAGTAGGTTTAATTTGTTTATTACCTTTAGCATACCCAGTGATCTTTCCATCTTTGTCATTTTATTGTCCAAAATGGCCATTACCATTGTACTCTTTATYTTKATGTACTCCAATAGTTTGTTGTCCTTCATGTCCAGTCTRAATGGATATGTCATGTATCTGTGGAAGTCCATCAAGCTGGCCTTTGAATCCATGTTTTCTATTAAGTAATCATTCAGTGTTTTYAATCTGTATTGATATTCATTGTTACCCATAATTTCCTTTATRAACTTCAATGTCATGTATCCTTGAATACCAAATATTATCCATAAATCACCCATTGAGCTGCAAGTGATGTTCAGGCCAAACCATTGTTCTGAAATTATTTGTGCCAAAAGAATGGTCGTGTCTATCATTGAATCCAGTTGAGTTGCTGGATACARAAACTTATTTTCGTTCAAAAAGATGATTCCTTGGAAGGATAAGTAATCCACATAAAGATCCTTGACCAACACTATGCTTAATGAGTTGAAGGGATATGTACCATATGTGTTGCTGTAAAACTCCAAAGTYTTTGGAAGAGTCATGAATGAATTGTATATTAGTTCTTGATCAACTTCCTTATTAACATCTTCGACATAACCATTGTMATTGATATCTTGTTTCCAAACATTTAAGGGTAAATCACCTAAGGTGGTRTCAAAGCCATAATTGGTGTAAAAGAATCCTACAGAAAATCCAACCCCACTGGCACCAACWGGTGAGAGMAGTGTGTACATGATTCTYTTACTCATATCTGCAGCCATGTCATCCATGATGTTCATAACGTTTTGTGTTGTTGATTCTCCTGTTATTACCGTCACCTCTGCCTCTTTATTCAACTGTTGTAATCTTTCATCATCTTTCARCTCTGGATATTCATGGATGTAAGCRTTRATGTTTTTTAARGTCATAATTTCTATTTCCCAAAGACATTTTTCCAGTGGRTTATCTATACAGGGAACCCAGTTTGAAGGTGATCCTTGAATGAARTTATTAGAAGTAAAACACTGAGAGAAAGGTATGTTGYTYGAGTTTTTCTGGAATTGAATACCTTCATTAATGTTGTTTTCAATGTAATATGATATTCTTATGGTGAATGGTTGCAGTTGATCCATAGGCTGATTATCCATGGTGTTTTTGTTCATTGGTGTAATACTTGGCTTTGTGGAGTTTGGATTTATAACCAGTGGKGTCATGAATGTGTTTGGTTGTGTGGCACCTGTGGGAATGCTTGCTTGTACGTCATCTGCTTTGTAAAAACCGTTTARCTTAAGTTTGTTATTRAAAGGTAGTAARTTGACATAAAGCTTAGAGTCTTCAACATCCTTGTTGGTTTTACAAAAAGGGTCGAATTTATGCTCATACTTTTTCCTTTTTAAACATTCTGTTTGTTCCACTGAATTACCACCAGTGAAAAACACATCACCATTTTTGAAATTGTTTATATTGTTTATGTTCTCTTTATCCTTGGTAAATAAATCATTAATGGGGTTGGCATGGATAAATTCTAAGTCATACATTTCTCTGTTTCCCATATCGGTGGATGTGAGATCTTGTTCAGCACTAGTTAATAACTGAACTTGTAGAACATTTATGCCATTTTGACAATCAAATTTTAAATCTTGGATTATGTTGACATTCTCATTAGGAACAATCCATAAATCAGTGATACCAGTGATGGTGTTTTTATAAAGATCTATATCCAGYTGGACTTTCTGTTCAGTAACTTTGAACATGTGGTTGTTCAGATTTCTGGACAGTATATCTGGTTGTTGAACTTGAGCATTTTGTGTAGTACTTTGWTGATTTAGATTGATAGTACTGCTCATGTTATTACAATAATGCTGTAAGTTATGATTATAGATATGTATARGTTTCTATGGTTATATATATTAAAGACTTGTTACATTATAGATGTTTGTTGAAGATTCAAAGAAAAAAAAAATAAKAATGAAGAGMACGWTTGGTGTACATTGASAAAATAGGGTATGTGAGATGTGCGTTTGGTGGTTTTTCTTTTTGAGTACTAAACGCTACCATTTAGTTTACACACGTGATYTGTCTATCTGYTCGGACATTCCCGAATTATAAAAAAAGATATTTTTTTTCCAAAAAAGAAAAAATAAGGTTRAAAGYTACGGAGATAACTGCTCTAATCCCATACATCCACATTGTTCTTTTTTTTTTCCCCCTGWGAAAAAAAAAAAAATAATACAGTAATGCGGRAAACATAAATCCGCTTATGTCACATTCAATCCTAAGAAAACAGAGARTTCCGGTGGTAAACAAGGTTACAGCATGGGAGAGTACTACACTGATAGCATTTAAKGARGAAAAAAAATAYTTTAGCTGTATAAATACTAATAARATTMAAACACACYTTCAATTTAYTGACACCAAAAACATATAWAWAAAAAACAAACCAMAACACATATWATAACTTYATAATGTCTAGACAAACTGTATTAAGATTAGGTGATATCAGATACGCCCAAAGYAAATGGACTGAGTTCCAAAAGACCTACGATGTCATTTCCATCAACAGCAAAGAAAACAGCAACACCACCAGAGAAAGCTTCATCAGCGATCTGAAGAGCGGTAAGTACGACCACATTGTTGGTATCACCAGAACCTTCAATAGTGTCTCCYTGACCGGCAGATTCGACAAGGAGYTGATTGATGCCTTGCCWCCAAATGTCAAGTTCATTTGCCACAACGGTGCYGGGTACGACCAAGTYGATGCCTCCTACTGTGCMACAAARAAGATCCAAGTTGGTAATGTTCCACACCTAGTCAATGATCCTACCTCAGACACCCATGTGTTCTTGTTGTTGGGTGCATTGAGAAACTTCAARCTGGGATTGAACTCAATTGCCAAGGGACAATGGAACGCGGGCTGTTCTCCTGGATTTGATCCTGTTGAAAAGCCTGTTGTYGGTGTYTTRGGACTGGGTGGTATTGGTAGAGATGTTGTCAAGAAGTTGAAGCCATTTGGCTTTGAAAAGTTCTACTACCACAACAGAAACAGATTGAGYGAGGAGTTGGAACAAGGYTGTGAGTGGGTCTCCTTTGATGATTTATTGGCCAAGTGTGACATCATCAATGTTTGTATCCCATTGAACCCAAACACCAAACACATTCTAAACAAGGCTGCCTTTGAAAAAATGAAAGACGGTGTCATTATTRTTAACACYGCCAGAGGAGCTGTCATTGATGAAGCTGAAATCACCAAGCAATTAAAGTCTGGTAAGGTTGCTGCCTTTGGTACCGATGTCTTTGAACATGAGCCTAATGTCACATTGGAAAACAACGAATTGATCTCCATGGACAATGTCTTTGCGCTTCCACATCTTGGTACCAACACCTTCAACACCATCAAGAAGATGGAAGAGGACGTTGTTGACAATGCSCTAGGTTATTTGRAGTCTGAAAAGCTAGTTAACTTAGTACCAGAAATGAAGGGAACCTTYTACTAAGAGGATGGAYTTTGCAATTTRWATATATTCCTCYTTTTTRTTTTTMAAGTAGTRTTKAATTATACCAAGGATTACATCTTTTTTATCCATGATGGAAGATTGTAGCYTMTGTTATATCCGACTTTTTCTATTTTTATTTGTTTTTTTTTCTTCAGTGGAAAAAATTTTTGTTTCTTTTTTTGTTTACTTTTCATTTTCAAGACCATTTGATCTCAATTCATTATCATATATAAAACAGTATATAGTCAAAACCAAGTTGARATAATAACAATTAGAAACTATATACACTAAAACAACATGATTCCATCACCAGCTGAAGACATCGTCTTACTACGAGAACACCTATACTTAGAAAACATCTACAAAAACTTACTATATGTCCTGAATCCTAGCAAATTCTCTGAACTYGGMGGATTCAARTCAACMGTGGACTACGGACTGGGATACTTTAACTAYGACATCAAACTGGGCTYCAGTGTATAYAACAGCTCACTTGTGACCAGATTGTGCTAYAAGGTTTACGACATGTTTGAGGTCTTCTTTATTTTGTACGTGRTTCTGTTGGCYTACTGCATACTGAACTTTGTCAAGATCGAAAACGATACAGTYATTGRATACYTGARRAMTAAGATCAACTTGTTCAAAARCATGAACAAAAAGCAGTACTTCYATTCAGARAAGACAGAGTTGTTGGACATACAGGAAAAGGGTGAGTATGAAAATAGCTCATATGATGAGTCATCAACWRTCAATGTWACMAGCTTGCAGTCCAGAAAGGATAACAACAACTCTGAGTACAACCATGTTAAGYTATAAGAGTGTAGTTTTATTGTAAGTGAATATATAAAGWCTTTTTTTTTTTTACTAYGTTTAATTAAGTRTGARTGTATAATCTTTGGCTTGKGATACYTACACGTGACTTTRAAGTCGGGATGTACAGTTGTGGGGGAAAAAAAGTGTGTTAAAAAAAAAAATGGTGAGAAATCAGTGTGGCYAATATAAAATTACCGTCGTGCACAATTAAATGTMCSATGTTATCTTGTTGAAAGTTAACACAGTTTTTTTTATAKAARGTATATATTGGCCAATGTTCGTTTTTACATAATATATAWYARWTCTYAACTTTTATTYKAGTAACGTCTTCATCATTGGATCATATTTAATAAATGGATTCAAMACCTTTCTTAAAWTTGRTTARTATATAGAGATAAGAAAMATTACAGTCTCCCCAGAAAAAAATAGAAAATAAGAATATATTAGTTTTTCCTAAATCCCCMCTTTGTATAATCCATATCTTAACACATATCAAAAGGTAAAAAAAAAAAGAAAAAAGAAAGAGAAAGCAACCATAAATATGAGCACTGTACCTGAAGAGTATTATATAAACTACACAAACATAAAGAACGCACCACCTGTTTTGCCAGGGTCCCATGAACAAGGCTTCAAGCACATCTCTMCTGAGTACATGCACAAGACCAACAGATACACATCTCTYATTCAGGGCCAGCACTTTGTTGAGGTTCCCRAGTACACCCTTGAGACAAACAACCAAACCATAACCAACTTTCCYGTGGCCTACAAGACGTGGGGGAAGTTGTCTCCGAAGAAGGACAACTGTGTGGTGATCTGCCATGCGTTGACKGGGTCCAGCGACATCCAGGACTGGTGGGGCCCCTTGCTTGGGACCAGCAAGCTGAAGGCCTTTGACTWCTCAAGATACTTCATCATCTGCCTGAACAGCTGTGGGTCTCCATACGGGTCGTACTCCCCAGTGACCAATCCTGTGTTGAAGGACGGGGCCTTGGTGGGTGATGCCGACTTCCCATTGGTGACTGTGCGTGATGATGTTGCCATCCATAAAATGATTCTTGAAAACGTGTTTGGTATTCCATACATAAACACATGCATTGGTGGATCAATGGGTGGTATGCTGGCCTTGGAATATGCCTCTTTGTTTGGAGAGGACTTTGTGAAGAAGCTGGTGGTGTTGGCCACATCTGCCAGACACTCAGCCTGGTGTATTTCATGGTCAGAGGCCCAGAGACAGGCCATCTATTCAGATCCGTACTTCAAAGGTGGTGAGTATGACATCAATGAGCAACCCGCACAGGGCCTATCCGCAGCAAGAATGACTGCGTTGTTGACATACAGATCCAGAAACTCATTTGAACAGAGATTCAGCAGAAGAGAGGCCAGTGATGCTGCAAAGAAGAAGGTCCTTGAACAAGAGGATGCAGCCACAAGAGTGTCATCAAGAAGAATGAGCTCTGATATCGAGTTCAAGACCGTTGATGTGTCAGCWGGCTCATCAAGCTCATCATCAACAAACAACGAGAGCCAGAGCAACAAGAGAGAGGACAAGTTGTTCTCCGCACAATCATACTTGAGATACCAGGGGTTGAAGTTTGTCAATCGTTTCGATGCTAACTGTTATGTGGCCATCACGAAAAAACTGGACTCACATGATATCTCAAGACCATCCTATCACAACATTACAAAGTTCGAAAATTACCAGGAAAAATACGACACTGAYCCGGACTCAGTGATGGAGGAAGTGTTGGGCAACTTCCAGATGCCRACCTTGATCATTGGYATYGAGTCGGATGGGTTGTTCACYTTATCTGAGCAAAARTACTTGGCTAAGCACATACCGTACTCTGAATTGAAGATYGTCAAGTCAATGGAGGGACACGATGCGTTTTTGCTAGAGTTTGTTGAGGTGAACAGCTATATACGAAACTTCATGAACAAGTTCAACAGGGAGATGGATGACTTCTTCTATGATCCTTCCTTAGATGAGGACATCACCAAGGGAGTSGAGATCATGGACATCAAGGAGTCAATGTCYGGAGAGGCTGGTGATGTGACTGACTGGTGATTTTATATATGGTGTTTGTTRTTATTTCCGTTAGGGTCATGTGACCGTTCTTAACAAAGTTGCTTGAAGAAAAGCACCGGGAGGGGAAATGATGTGTYTCCTTTTTTCCCAACCGTTTGCAAGCAGYACGGCAAAAAAAGTACGTCATCATRTAAACTTTCTTGGATCAATTTTTTTCTTTCAGATGAACCTAAAAAGTCATCACAAAAAAAGGAGTGCACAGGTTATTTTTGGTACCTTTTTCCACTCTACGAGTTTGATCCGTTAACGTTCATGTTCCTTCCACATGGTTGGGTGTGTATTGCGTTTGAATTAGGTATMSAGATTAARCTTCTAAATATACATGTATATTATGGAAAGAAGGGTTTTGGGTTATAACTTTAACTGTTAATAATAGAAGCTTTTTRGTATAGTTCTATGGTATATATCTTTTTTRAAGGGTAAGAGTATATYTATCCTTATATATAATACTCAAGGTAGATTAACAATCAGCTTGCATATATCTATTTTGTATCAATCWTATTTTAAAAGGTATTCTAGAACAAGAATGCACTATCATAACCATATTTAATCTCATTCCTTTTTTATATTGCACGATAGTATAAATACAAAAAATGATCTCTTCACTCATTAAATCCATCTTTGTGCTATCTTTTTGCACTTTTCTGACCAATGCTGTTCCCCAGCCCTCTTCTCAAGATGCCATATGCCAGGACACCCAGCTGATAATCCAAGGAATATTAGATTACTACTAYGATAACAATGCCACTTTCCAYGAACCKTACTACTGGTGGGAGGGTGGCCTGGCATTCAACAACATGATTGAAAATGCCTACCTYTGCCAAAACGAYACATTTGACTCTCTTATCCAGGATGCCCTGTTGAAAAAGTCAGGTAAAAACTTCAACTACATGCCAGACGATCAGATCATGGTTGAGGCCAATGATGATCTTGGAATTTGGGGCATGACTCTTTTGACCGCGGCCGAAAGAAACCTAACTGTTCCCCAAAATGGTACCCTCGGATATGACAACATCCCCGACAACTGGATATACATGGCTGATAATGTCTACAAGCAAATGCTCAACAGATGGAACAACAAGACCCTATCGCAAAGTGCATGTGGTGGTGGTCTAAGATGGCAGATATATCCYTGGAACAACGGGTAYTCCTACAAGAACACCATCTCCAATGCCGGTATGTTCCAAATGGCTGCCAGATTGGGCAGATTCTTCAATGACCCTGAGTACTTGAAGCAAGCGGATGAAATTTTCTCCTGGTTGAGAAGCGTGGGCTTTGTCAACCTTGATGGCGACCAAACCACCGTTTATGACGGTGCCAACTTGGAAACTAACTGTACTGATATCACTGAAAAGCAGTGGTCTTACAACTTCGGAATCACTCTTGGTGGTGCTGCCTACATGTACAACGTYACCGGCTCTGATTACTGGTTCAAYGCCACYCAGTCMCTYTGGAATGGTACCAGAACAAGATTTTTCAATGAGGATGGTATCATGTATGAAAGCCAGTGCCAGGAGTCAAACACCTGTAACAACGATCAAAGAGCCTTCAAGGGTCTGTTGAGTTTTATGTTGGAATATACATCGTTTTTAGTTCCTGAGTTACAATCAGACATTATGGCATACATGACACCAACTGCTAATGCTGCTGCGGGATCATGTGACGGTGGGTTTGACAARCACACATGTGGCCTCAACTGGTTCAATTCKACRAATGATGGCTACTATGGCTTAGGTGAACAAGTTTCTGCACTTGGAGCCATCCARTCTYTATTGGGTGATTCCAATGCTGATCTAGCCAAATTCAACAAARTCCCCCAAAGCACAGCCAATTATCTATCCTTATTACTTCAACAAAGATCAAATAATAAGATTAGTAAAAGGGATAGAAGAGATGTCAACAATGAACAAAACCTAGTAAATGAACTAGTCATCTTGAAACAACAACTACATGATGAAATTCTAAAAAGACAAAAAACYGAACAAAGAGTTTCAGAGTTGGAACATMAATTGAGCTCYTATAAAGAAAGAAGAAATTTRATTCAGCGTTTATAGAATCWAAAAAAAASAAACAAACTGCATYTACCATTCCTTTAATTATTAATAATTATATAATTCATGTTAATCATCTTTTCAATGTTGTTAKCTCATCAACRACTTGCATTCTCACCTCTCTCAAGGCTCTCAACTCTTTTTGACCAAAGACAAATCCAAATAYTAGTGCAAATACACCCGTTATGGAAAAGAATACACCACCCATATAGACAAGCACGGATGACCAACCTGCTCTATTGGCAGTGAATGTGATRAACACCAATGACCCAATGACGTAAATCAACGCACAAACAAAGTATACCAACTTCCAAAGCTCCTCCCTCTCARCAGTGATTGTGTAATCATCTATGACGTTCAAGATCTCCTTTAGGATATCCATTTTTTCATGAGCATCTATGCTATCATCGTAAGTCTCGCTTGGCTCAAGTTTCAATTCACAACTATACCCGAAATGATCACTTAGTGAGCCAATCCCCCTGATTTGCTCAGTCATCTGAACCCTACTAGAGACACTTCTAAGCTTTCTTGGATCAATCAGGGCATAGTCCAATCTACAMGCCTCCCATATCTGGCGGTCCTGTCTCCATGTGTTCAACTTGCTGTCGCATGTTGTTCCCGCATATCTGACCTGGTCAAGGGGATCCATCTGGGAAACRTCCATGACYTCAACGYTGGTGCTTATGTTTGGATTGTTGGAGTTGATCGTGAAGTCATTTTTTCTCAAGTTTCTGTGAATGGCTCCGTTCTTCGCATCCAAGTAACTGTTGACGAACTGGTAATCACTGACAAAGGAGTCCACCAATCCTGTCATACGTGTCATGATTCTGTAAGGCAGCGATCCAGGCTTTGAGTTCAAATCACCAACCAAAACCACACTGGCGGATGGGTCCCTTTGGAYYCTYTTCACMARCTTATAAATCTCATAGGCTTGACAAACTCGATGACACAGGTAGGCGTTGTACCCCTCCTGTGCATATGGCGCGTGCATGTGTGAGTTCARMAGCACTATTCTCTTACCCTTCTGGACTTCCATTTCAGTTATGGCACACGACTTCCCAACAAAAAAGTCACCCCGGTTRACAGCCCATGGRACACCATTGATGCCAAACTTCAACAACCACGTATCYACWATGGGAAACTTTGTCAGTGTTCCCAGCCCCGGCCCAGTGATGATCCCACTRCTGAAGAACCTGCAGTTGTACAGCGATGAYAGCTTTTCTATTATTCGTTCCCTGTTGTTGGTCGTCCACACCTCCTGCAAGGCTATGATGTCAAAGTCGCTGTCCGTTTCCAAGCCCTCAATGATGGGCTTTAGGTTGGGTGTGTYCTTCCCAGAAAGCAAGGAAATRATTGCCTCAAATCTTTCATTCCTGAACTTGGACACTTTCTTCAACCCCCAGGTGTTGAACGTTAGTAATTTGATGGAATCCTTGTTGGGTAATGACGGTGGGGCTTTTTCTGTTAATTGTGATAGTAGCAAGTTGTTTTTGGATGATCCGCGTGATGAATCATTGTTGTTACTCATTRTTMGGGAGATTYWARCYTTGGTTRRARCRATKTTMTTATTATTCAGATTARGTTTGTAMAACATTYAKTAGTCATCYACATAGAAWAAAAAAAAGTCTARCAATCRGTAACTATAAACAATCCATGTTGACGATAAAAAGAACACTCYTTTTTTTTTCTCTTTTTCCGTTTAGAGCCAAAGTTAGCCGCGAAAAGGCTTGACACTAATAAATTAAGATCGACACCATATATAAATACTGTATACTACTCCAAAAGCTCCATTCTTTGGAAATCTATGTCTTGAGCTATCATTCTGACATCYTCAACAGGAGCYAGAAACTTATATCTACAYTCCGGCTTGTAAACATCATARTAATCATTAATGTTCTTACCAACRATTTTAGCATCAATCAGATTYGTGAAGGCCTGGTAAACATGCGCATCAGTTCCTGTACTTCCATTGTTCTGCTCTATGAAACCTGCATCATTTCTATCTTGAAAAAACAATATGTTGAACACATACAACATTCTTTCAAATTCAAATCCYTTTGGTGCCTTCATGGGYTCTCGTTTTACACCCTTTGACTTGGCCTTRRTGGAWGATGCCTTTGACACATCCAATGATTTTATTTCATCAACGTCCTTGACAAAGTTAATACCGTCATATTTTTCACCAAAATGAGAACAGTAATAWGACGCAATTATAACATACTTTGTCACCAGTGAGTAGTCGGCATAACGTTCCATTCCAGCTTGTATTTTTTGTCTTTTTGTTCCCAAGGATTCATCATCGTATTCAAAAGACTCTTCCTCCTTGGTTTCCTTTTCATCTTCTTCCAAAGTGTAAACGTCCTTGAAGATGTGCATGTTCTTTTTCAAAAACTTCATGAAATCATAACCACAATCATRTATTTGATCTACATTCTCATTGAACTTCTTCTTTATCAGCAATGTGAACAGGTTGATRTTGATCCCWACCATATCTATAAAACTCTCCACACAAAACGTTATGAAACTAGTCCCAAAGGACACATTCACATCCACAATATCTTTRCAAGTATATTTAATCAATATCTGCTGTAGCTCCCTTTCAGTGTAYCTRGGGAAGTTTATGATGGCTGGATTCAAATTAGTCCCTAAATATTGAGTCATCAGCACTGGCTGGGTGAATGAGGCTATAATCTTGATATGAAAAATTGATCCTGACAAGCCTTCAAAGATCTTCACCATTCTGGAAAGGGTGTGGTAATCCACTTGCTGATACAAATCATATTCTTGAAGATGTATGTATATCGACATATGTTCCTTTTCATCAGCCACAGAGTTGAAAAACAATAACAGATTGTGAACATAATCTCTAAAGTTTGGAAAGGATTCCATTGCTCTCGAGTCCAATCCAGATTTCACTCTTTGAGTCATCATCTTTTTTGTTTTCTTTCTTTTTCGTTTACTTACTTTATTCTCAATCTCTGTGCCCAAAACTTTTGTCAAATCAGCCTTGTATTTGTGATTCAAAAGATTATACAGCTCTCTAGCAGTTGTCTTTAAAAACCCCTTGAAGTCAATTACTGAACTCTTTTTAATGCTGATATAGTCAAAATTTTCCGTTGTCTTTTTAAAATGCTTTAACATTGTTTTGATCGTGTAATCTGCTCCTGAACTTGGAGGTCCACAAACAAACTGCAATGATGGGAAACAATCTGGTTGGTTATAGATATCCAGGAATGAAGTCAGCATTGCTGTTTGTGTTTCTCTATATTCAACATGGAACGACTCATAYGCAGTTTTTGCCTTCATGGTGTTTTTGAAATGATCAACAGTATCCTCATAATATTCGTCATCCGAGAGTCCTTGGTAATTGTCATATATGTCACTCATATCATCAAATWGTTGATCATCTTGCATGTGAAAYTCTTCAGGCAARTCAGMTTGAGGAGCATCTTGATGWTCATCTTGCATGTGGAACTCTTCAAGCAAATCAGCTTGAGGAGCATCTTGATGWTCATCTTGTATATGRAACTTATCTGACAAATCAGATTGATGAACATCTGGCATMTGSAACTCTTCAGCAAGATYAGATTGATGATSTTGTATATGGAACTCTTCAGACAGACCAAGTTGTTCATCTTCTGTGCTGCTAACTTCGTCTTCAGTGGCATCTGTGTAGTCATCACAAGACATCTCTATAAGTGARAATATATGGTTGTYTTTGGATTWTKTTAGTTGTATGAACATTTAACAATWWATARTACTTTGTAGATATGATTTGTATGTGAGTTTAAAAAATGTATATTTTTTTTGTTTTTTTTTTCATTCTGAAAAGAATTCACYAATAMGTCACGTGCCSACAATSAAACGTTTAATTAATACCGAGCYATAAAAASTCAAAAAAGCAGAAAAWACATCAATATGTGGTTAATAATCATYTAGGTTGATTATTTTAAAATAAATTAATATATAAATAACAATTCTTCGTAAAGCAAGAATATAGCCAGRGTTACAGCATACTCTCTAAAACACCTTTGATGTTCAAGTTTAAAACATCTCCACAATCTGAAAGCAATTTCATGCTTGAATGGAGAGAATCATCACCAGCTAGTTTGTAGAACCCAGAACATTCACAATGCATAGACATCAAATCTTCTTTTATGCTTCCACATTTCATACATCTCAAGTCCTGCTCATTATACTCAGCAATCAATGAATGWCCTTTGGAAATTAACAAGTTAACCACAACTTCAGTCTCAAACTTCTTTTTACAATCTGAACAGCATACGGAACCAACTTCACTATCACTTCTATTCTCTATAATTGTCTTATTTGTTATTTCTTGGTAGTGGAAACAGTGACTGCAAATCAGTTCTCCAATGCTAAACACAGACAAATTAAATGGCTGTCCCTCCACTGCRAATTCTTTTATTTCAAAGATGGATAGGATGGCTTTTCTYAATTTTCTAGCTTCCATATCCTCTGAGTTCAATGTTATCATTTCATTTAACAAGTTACACATGCTTATTAACGGATCATTCAKAACACTCTTCAGCTTATTTGTACTATTTGAAACTCCKGATTTTAATGAYAAACCAGGTAGGTTATTGATTTCATATTGTGAACTGATCTCCGGATTTAGTATGCTTTCCATTTGTCTGTGCCATAATCTTTCCACTCTTTCAAACATCTCCTTGGCAAACATTTTGATATAACCATCTATTTTATTATTGTTCTCCTGYTTTCTCTTCARCAAACAGTCCAGTAYWATCAAAGCCCAACTTTCAAATTCCTTTGTGTAAATATCTGGTAATATAGTCTTGGACACCCATTTGAAATCTATTGCGTATTCCATTTCCTCATCAGTRATTCCCTTGAAATTCTTGACAGCTTGACTTTGTATAGGTACTCCATCCTTGTCCTTGATGTAATGYCCCATGTAATGATCCATATCTTTAAAGATCAATAGATCATATATTCTTAAAGGTACAGGAAGTATAAAGCTYAAYARTGGRTTCTCAGCAGAAAGGTTTGTTAGAATGTAGTTGGTRAAAGTTATACTATTTTTGATGTCAAATCTGTTCTCAATGGAAATCATACAATCAATRTCAGAGCTTTTTTCYTTTTCACTKGWGAAATATAGTAATCTACAATCYTTKGCTATTTGTTTTTTCAAWACATTTTTTGATTTTATCAATAATTGATTGATGATTTTTAGMAAGCTWTCTGTGGTYAAACTGGATCTTATAGARTAAAGCCAAGGTTCAAGCAAATTCAAAAGTGTATARTTRTGCTCWGAGTTATAAATATCCTTCACCATTTGTCTRAACAATGACAATTGCTGTAGGACTTTATGATTGATATCTCCCTGGGTRGACAAATCAATRTCATTTAGTAGCATATTKGAAGTCAAWATAGCATTTAATAATTGATTCTTTATWGTGATCTTAACMGTCACTTGAGAGTAAATRCCRGGATARAAGATCTCATCATGTTTCAACTTTGAGCTATGRGAGACRTACTCATGTTCTCTYTTTCTGTCATYGTYCCAGTCTAACACAAAGTTTTGAGACAACARTCTTTGMCCTAAAATGTAATCCATAATTTTAACATCATCGTTCARTTCAGTGATTGGTAATTTGTTCAARAATGAAACATCACACARTGCTTTATATTGATTSATGTAGTTTTGGTTAGCCTTGTATACAATATTGGCCAGTTTATTGCTATAGTTTTGTAAAGACACTTTAACTGATTTATTAATTCTTGATGTTTTGATCACTGGATATTTTCCATAAATTGGCTTTAACTTTTTGAGTATTRATCCATCATTTATCATGAAAATTGAATTACTTGAGAAGTCAGCCAATATTTCAGATAAGTATTTGTTTACAGCATTAAATAACTGCTTAGAACTATGTGTTTGTTCAGCTATTTCAAAYTCTAATTGATYATCATCGRCAAAYTTAYTCTTAAARACAGAACTGTTCARAGCATTAGAMCCTTCACTAGGCTTCARRGCAAATAGCTTCAAGYTYTTTTTTARCTCTCCRAATTCATCARARTACTGGARCATCACTGATAAGATACTATATCCCAATGTTGTCTTACTGAARWTGATGTTRATTATATCCARATTTGGAAGTGGGAAACCAACTTCAGTGATRCCTTTTGAAKTGYTGGAAAGCTGYTGRGAAACAGAGTCGACAGAATCCAAATCCTCAATGGCAAAGCCATGTCTTAAACCATTATTCATAATTTTCAAATTTTTACATCTTATTGCACCTCCTAAAACCATGATCAGTCTGTCAACTGTATTCAATCTATGTTCCAGAAGCACGTATTTATGAACAAATGACTTTGATTGATCCATTAGATGATCAAAATGTTCATGGGTTGTTTCAACCTCATACAAATACTCATTATCTAAACCATCTGGATATATTTTTTCACAGAGTTTCAATGTTAACAAATTATCATCATTTAGTGACTCYTTTGTCAAGTTYTTGTTATCACTTATRAAGTAAAAATGCTTGGGTGTTTTAATCTTAATGTTATTCAACTTATCACCGGCACATATAGTAGCAATGGTAACGTTTCTATCTTTCGGATCTGGTTTATATCCCAACACAATCCATTGATTCAAGTTATCAGCTAGACCCGAGGAAATCTTAGCCTGCTTAGAACGGAAAGGCAATGMCTTTTGTTTCAAATGCATTTTTTTACCAAACAGTGTTTTCTTAGCCTGTCTTTGCTTTTCTTGATAAATCCACATTTTCTTATTATATTGTAAAAATTCAGAGTAGTTTGTCATTGGATTTGGRCACTTTTTGATATCRAATAGTTCACTTTCAAYTTCCTTGGAGCYTGTTRACATGTTTTGCTCTATRTCAGAATCTGAAATYTTTCTTTTTCTATCACTAAGAGCAGAATTTCTGCTAGTGATATCTTCGATGTCGTCGTTCTTTTTRAATGTATTGAAGAAATCSGTTACTGTWGTTTGYTTATATTTTCTTGCAGCAATTTGTCTATTCAACCAATCTGGATGATCGACTCTTGGAACAGGATTRTCAACTTTTTGCAAAGCGGCTGGRATAGTTATAATCTTYTGAATWGTRGCTGACAGTCTTTCTTTGTAGTATTCCCAATCAATRATATCTCTWGGATCCAAACTTTGCAAGTTATTATCTTTTAACCATTTYTTCAAAAATCTTTCTTTAAGAACAGGATCTTCGTGAGARAAAATTGCTACAGGAATGGCTCTTTCAGTSGTTTTTGATCCAGCAGGTTTATTAGCAATAATGTACTTAACTTGAAGACCCTTATCTTTAACAGTTTCTTCACCTAAAAATTCACCCAATCTTTTTGCAGTTGTAATSGATGTGGATTTCAAGTCWCCATATTCCAATAGTGGCTTGGCCATGGACTTATTCTCACAAATCAACTCAATTAAATCCTCATCTTCTAAATTRGAACCCTTGTTGAATACAATATCCAACCAACGGTCTGCAACTTTGGCGACTTCTTTGTAACATTCTTCTAAAGTAYCACCTTTCAAAAATTGCTTRAACAAATCATTTTGGAAATTCTTGACTAGTTGAAGTTCACCTCTTCTTTTCAATTCAAAMCCYTTMAGTTCAACTAGCTTGTCATTTTCATCAAAAACAGCATATCTTTTCTTRATACCTTCACCTTCCTTTTGGGAACTTGGCAAAATCATCGCCTTGTAAGGACCATCTACTTCAAACAGAATACTGTTTTCACTAGTGACTCGATTATCGGCAGTATGGTATTGATCATTGGTGAAGTTTTTATAAACTCTTTCATTCATCAAAGAACCTATAAAAGGCATTGTTAAACTCTTTCCATTTTCCAGCTTGATTTTATAGTCTTCTGGRAARGAACTTGGTAAAATACACCAAATACCATCTGTATCCAATTCTAAAGGTCTACCAATTTTGRTAATCACACCATTGGCCATAGTAATAATTTTAGAGCCAGTGTAACAAGTRATACCACCCATTTCCATCGAGTACCATCTTGAACCTTTTCTCATCACATATCCATAGAATGAGTTCAAAATAACCTTGTGGGCAAGTTGCAGGGAATCATTCAAAACATGCTTTTTYAAAGTTTCATCTCTCAAGTCTTTTTGRTCAGCTGGTATTTTCTTATAGTTTTGGAACTCCTTTTTGGCTAAGCCTTTAAAGTGATATCTTCTGTCTCTGAATTCTCTTACTGTGGATGCATAGAAAGGATTCTCTCTTTGACATACAATGGATTCTCTCACCGTTTCTTTAACAATTCTGTTTTTCTTATAAGACTTGACAGAATATTCAGTCAATCTTTTTTTAATTTCTTCAACTTGTCTTTCRTGTGATAGGTCATCCCAAGTTCCTGGAATTTTTTTCAATTTGGCATATCTGTCTGGRTTWGGAAYAGARAATGTYTCTTGTTGTAGTTGCTTTCTAATCATACCATAATCTTCTTGACCTGCCGGTARGTAATCACCTCTCCATTTCCACTCCAGTCTACGATCACAAGTTTTGTCTATWGAGTTRAARTCACATTTGGCACAGTCATGTTCTGTTTTCATGGAGTCGGGTTGTAGTCTATTAGTGATCATAATGTTAGGATACATGGATGCAACATCAATGTGGTATATCAAAGGCTTTTCAAATCTTTTAGGATTTTCAATTAGATCATTCARCTTARCAGTTATTTGTTCTTTAACCTCGTCTAAATTAGTAACTTGATCAAAATCAGTATTGCATTCTTGGGTCACAAARAATTTGATAATGTCTGGGATATCATTAATGAATTGTTGCACTGTAGTTGGATCAATGTTGAAATCATACATTAAGTCAGATCTAAATACACCAGATTCTACAGCTAAGACCTTACCACCAGAATATGTTTCATTTAACAATAAATGTCCATCATAAAATTTCTCAACTGGCGCTTTGTACTTATTGGGGAAGACAATATTCCCCTTATAAGCCTCAACCATTAACAACATTTCACAAAGAGTACCTGTACCCTTTCTTAAAGTTTCATCTGGATTTAAAGGAATGATAGTACACAAAGAAAARATAAATGGATGAACATATTTCATATACAGATAATAAGTAGCAACAGCATCAGAAACGGAATATTCAGAAAGTTTTTGAGGTTGCTCATAAGCATATGGTGTCATTAGTTCAGGGTCCAATTCTAATGGATCGTAACCTAATTTCAATCTTGTAACTGCTTTTAAACCTCTGGAACCTTGAGGCAAATAAGAATCTCTATTAACCCAAGCAAAACAATCCATGTGACAACAATATGATGAGGTATAAGTGTCTGACTGTTTGTCAAGTCTAAATCCGATTTCTTCATACATTGACACTTCATTAATGGTAGCTCTTTTGTCAAGGTAAGGCCAATCAAAAAAGTCACCGTTATAAGTGGCAATGATTGTTGGTTTAACATCTTGAATGTGCTCAAAAAATCTCAATATCATTGCCTTTTCATCCTCTTCATTGAAAATGGTGAAATCACCCTTTAATTCTGGCTTTGGTGTGTACTCAAAATCATCAATATCTTTGGAAATAATTTCTCTATTAGTGATCAAAAACCCTTCTCCATCGATCATGTATGAAATCATCATTATAGGATCATATTCTGCATCTGGGAATTTTAATGGAGCTTTAGCAGTTTCAATATCGAATGCCAAAACAACAGGATCAGGAAAAGTTTGTCTATCATTGTAAGGAGTGTAGGTCCCGTTTTTRTAAGTGAACCATTTACCAACTCTCAAATCTATATCAATCATTACTCTTGTATGGAAGGGAACATCGTATTCCCTTATGTCAGTGATAAAGTCCTCTGGTAAGGTTGAGTTAATATGTCCGTTTTCACCATAGTTTGCAATGTTACTGGCTATAAGTCTGTTTAGTCTAAATCTGGCTTGATTCATTTCAAGTTCAGAGTTAAAACTGATTTTGATCATCTTTCTTTGCAATCCAATTAAATGATTGTCCATYTTTAGATCTTCTCTGTCCATAATTTTCAAGTCTTGTATTCCACTAATCTCTCTTTTCARAAATTGTTCACAACCATTGAACACCTTGTCAACATTTTCTGMAAGTAARCTGTTAATATTTTCATTAAGTAACACAAATAAATATGGCTTGAAGAAGTGAGTTGTTTTGTAGTAACCTCCTTCGATGTCAAGCCAATATAGATCAACACCRCTCACMCCGTTCATKGARTTCATCTCYCCAGTCTCTGRATCAATATCATTWGCTAAAATGGGATGTATRTTTGATAGCCAACCTACTTTTTCGGTGCTATTRGTAGGKACAGGGTTAAACTCAAATTTTGAATCCAGWTCCGAAGTCACTTGGKATTGRTGRATGAGTCTTGAAGATTCCGACACTTTTGAAGACCCAGMGYTTCGTTGATTTGATTTAAAATGTACGTTAGACATGTATYTGCTTTGTTTTGTTTTTGGTTGATTACAYTATTCTATATTCGAATAMATAGMTGCGWATGARTTTAATAAARTATTGTAGAGATTTGAAAWTKATTTWAACGCTAGAATTTGTGAAAAAAAAAAACACCAAAATTTTTTTKCCAAATCTGAAAAATCATCACGACGCGTCCAATAGTTACCCGAATACAAATTATTTTTGAAATGTCCTAACTGAGCCTTTRAAAGATAAAATRACTCCGTAGAAGTTAACCTTATATCCGAACGCAAAAAAATTWTTTTTTTTCTTCTGGATGATTTGTTTAGAACCTTTAATTTCTAAGTGGTGGATGAATTTAGCAACTCATCTGATAATATATARTTAGATCATCAAAAGKTATATTAAGTCAATGAAACCAAAATAAAAAAAAAACTGAATTAAATCATAAAGATGTYTAATCCTTATGGTAACTTTGGGTCTGAGGATGTATCCATGAAACAGAGATCATTTCAACAACAGCAATTCCCTAATCAACAGCAATTTTCCCAACAACAACAGTTTGSTCAACAACAACAATTTGGCCAACAACAACAGTACCCATTYCAACCACAGTTTGTTAATGAAAACCATACACCACAGCAAARTACAAACTTYATACAAGATCCTAAGGCTCAACTGGCATACCAGCTAGGATCGAAGGCAATTGGGAACTTTTTCAACAATGCTCAAATGGATCCAACAACAACTATAAACAATCTAACGAGCGATACAACCTTTGGAAACTTGTCCCAATACTTYCARGTAAGCAATGAATAYGTMTTRAAGAARYTGAARATCATTCTTTGCCCATTCTTRAACAAGTCATGGACAACAGTCACAGATATAAAAAACAACAATAAAGTGTTACCAAGAGACAATGTTAACGCACCGGACATGTACTTGCCAATAATGTCGTTGGTCACATATATTCTAATATGGAACTTTACTAAGGGACTCATAGGCCAGTATGATCCTAAATATCTTTACTCTAAAATGAGTGCCACATTAGCAATGTCTCTTTTGGATTTGATGATCCTGAAGCTGGGAATTTACCTGATAGTTCCATCATCCACAGCATCAACSAACGGCTCAATTGTTGATCTAATTTGCTTTGTTGGGTACAAGTACATACCTTTGAATTGTAACTTAATGATCAACCAATGGGTTGAAAGCAGTAAGGTGGCCTTTGTTTTGAAGGGATATTTATTGTTTATGTTTGGTATTTTCCTGCTAAGAAATGTTAAGTTCCATGTTGTTGTTCCAGGACTACAAGGCGGAAATGGAATAGTKGATAGAAAGCAGATTTTGAGAAACTGCAATTACTTCTTGTTCTTTTACGGATTCATATGGCAGTTTATTTGGATGTGGGTTTTGAACTAATGTATATATCTTAAGAAAATARAATCAAAACTGAGTTATARTTTATTACTTTTTTCTCAATAACTGTATTTATGTTCATTTTCCTTATTGTTGACAGTGAAAGGTACACAGAACATAGTTGTTCCCTATAAATCTYMCATTGTAGCTTCAGKGGAGTAATTGTTGATTACYCCATTGGCTGGCTATGTCTAAATCCATTGTGTTCGGACATAAGCCAATGATTAAAGTTGTAAAAACCAAACATTTTCTCGGCTATGAGCCCCTATGTGTTCCATTCTTCCGGAAGCGAAGAAGCTATATTTTTTTTTTTTCTTGGCKGAATTGTAGATTTTTRCATAATAAAACAATCACGGACTTCCTTTATTGTAAAGAGAAATGTTTATACAAGGTGAAAACCCATAGACTATTCATAATCACAAAGTCAAGGATGGGGTTCTTTACTAGCAGCAAGAAACAAAACCAAGCCAAATCTGCCAATGATGAGAAMTTGATAGTTGTGGACAATATGCCGTTGGCTTCAGACTCTCAGTCTGATGAAYTACCAAAAACTTATAAAGAGAGYTTACCTGAACTGAAAAGAAAATATGAGGAAAATGATTCCAAACTAACTGAGTCTCAAAATAAAATGTACAAAGACGTGTTAGATTACGTTAGTGATCCAGAATTCAARTTACCATCWGAACTCAARTCKGARTCATGGAAGAAAGTCCTMGATAARAAYTACAAYRTTGAAGGATTCACATCRTTGAGCAGTTATGAAAAGTTTTTCTTGACCAGAGAGTGTCTTTTGAGATTTTTGGTTGGTTGTAAATGGAACTTCAAAGASACAATCTCTAAGTTAGTTGAAACCTTGGTATGGAGGAGAGAATTYGGGTTAACTTATGACCCTRCTTTGAAGGACACCAATGTTACTTGTGATTTAATAGAACCCGAAAACAAAACTGGTAAACAAGTCATAATGGGCTACGACAAGAATGGATCTGTYCTTYTRTACYTAAAGGACGGTCTTCAAAATACAGAGCCTTCACAAAGACAAGTTCAGCAAATGATTTTCATGATAGACCAATGTGTTATGTTAAATCCAAAGTATGTCWCCAAGGTTACCATTCTAGTGGACTTTAAGCACTACCCTGAAGTTGAAGGTGTTGTGAAAAAGAGAAAAATGACRCCYYTGGGAATAGCCAAACAATGCTTGCATATTTGTCAAACTTACTACCCAGAGACTTTGGGTTACGCTGTTTTCATAAACATCCCATGGATCGGTTATGCTTTGTTGAAAGTTATGACACCATTAATTGATCCTAACACCAAACAAAKACTGGTATTTGATGAGCCCTTCACCAACAGAATAGACTCAAGTAACTTGGACTACCACTATGGTGGTGATTTGAAGTTTGATTACAATCACGAGTCCTATTGGCCTGACTTTAAAACTAAAGTTGAAGGTAGAAGAGCAGAAAACTATGAAAGATGGGTGAAACTTGGCGGTTCCATTGGGCTAAGAGAGGTTGAATTTAAGCCATGATTAAATATAGTCAAATTAATGTTTTTCTCTTTCTTTGCATATATTCAAAAATTTCCTTTAGTTTATACGTGTGTATAAAACTACGACTTATGAAGTATATTCGATGATAATAGATATTAAATCTTTCTTGATAAGAAGCTAACGTGAACATAAATTTATTGATGTTACTTCGGAGTAGATCTAAGATGTGAACAATAAYCCATAACTTYTAATGAATATTCATTTTTTGCTGTAAAATGCACATGGTTTCTTATATACGAGCTTTTAAGAAAAAAAAATTGAAAATGATTATATCGGTTTGGTCATCATTTGACTTTTTCMTTACAATCTTTTTTTGCTAAATCACTTCCATCTCATCCATCTACTTAAACAAAYAARYACTTGRGATTCAGCATCTTTCAARTTTATAWAATAGATTAATATCAAWCCAACAACAAAWTATYAAATAAACATAGCTACTCTGAGTTTAAAAAGTATAACATAAAACACACACTTTGATGATGAATGTGATTGATGAACTGTGTATGAAGTTTAACTACTCTCCCATACTGTGTAGAAGAGTCATTAAATGTACCTTTCATCTTACTGTATGTTTTATATTTACCTTGATCACCAAGATTGACAGCAAGTTAGGTTTGGAAGCTGCTTTTCTACCGTTGATTGCCGTTATTGTTCATCCGGGTAGAAGATTCTCAGCTACACTAAAACATGCCATCAATTGTATATTTGGGCTAGCCACAGGTTTGGTTTGGGCCCTCATTGGTAGAGAAATAGCTAGAGCATGCTTGAAAAACAAGAACATGAAGGATGATATGCTACTTAAACATGAATATCATCGCTACCAAGCAGCCTTAGGTATCATGTATGTCTTTGAGTTTTTCATGTTGATCTATCATGGATGGATGAGATCTGTTAATCACACATACTTTTCCATTGTTTTCCCAACATTTTTGGTTGTTCATTTCGCTTTTTCTGAACAATTGATGGTGGATGCTAGAGAGTTAAGTAAAACTTATATRGTGCCATTTCTACTAGGTATTGCTATGGCATTTTTCTGGAATGTGGCACTCTTCCCTGAGTTTGGAAGTAGTCAGCTAGGTRTTTCTGTTAAAAATATGGTCAAGCAAATAGAAACTGAGTTAGAAAACACTAACAAATTTTGGCATAACATGAACGCCTTTGAAAAGACARATGATGTTGATGATTTAAAGGTACAACTAAAACATATACTCGACAATAAGGYTAAACTGAAGGCAACCACTWCAAGCACAAATGATGTGTTTAARGAATCTGTTTATGAAATTTCTTATTCYCATATACCACCGAAATCCGTTGACGTTTTGYTAGATGAGCTGAATAAAGTAGCGTCATATGTRTATGGRCTGGTTAACTCATGTCAGGTTTTGTACCTTGGGTTGACAAACGACAAAACTATGGACTTTTTAACTGTTGAAAGAGAAATYGAATATTCAGATTCACAGACAGTTAAAAGATTAATGACATCYATWTCRAATCCTATAGAYACACTTCATGAAAAGCTTTTGGATGCTCTTTCCCTGATATCAGATACTGTTGATACGTGTTACATAAGATCCAGCGATAAAACAGAATCATCYAATGCTARTAGGTTAATTACCGATATTGAAAGCAACAAAGYTATTCTACAAAAAGCCATCAACACTTTGGCATTTGAATATCAAAATATTAACAATTCCTTTAGAGAACAGTATCACTCTATTAACTTGGAAGATGAATTATTCYTGCTGTCAACTTTTGTGATAAATTTTAAAAACTCTGCTGAAAGAGCAYTATTAATGATGGACCAATCGATTAAGCTACTTCAATATAGACAAAMAAAGCGTTACAAAACACTTCATGTAAATCTGTTTACAAAATCATTCAAAAGTGATCCTGGTTTGAAATCRGAATCTCAGAAGTTTAATGCWGCTCCTAAYTTCCCTACATTGCCTAACTTAAAGAATCTATTTCACAGTAGTAACATGCCTCATATTATCTTTGGATTGCAAGTCACAATCACCATAACYATATGCACATTTGTTCAATTTATGCCTGAATCCAGAAACTGGTCAAGRAACATGCACAATCCATGGGTTGCCTTCGTAGCAGTGCTRTCATTGGAACCCAGCAGTGGTGCAACCTTTTATGTGACATTYCTAAGAGTGTTTGGAGTCGTCTTTGGCTCTCTGTTTGCATTGATAACATATTTGATATATGGAAGTAAACACTCAACCAATTACGGACGAATCGTTGCTTGTATTATAGTTTCCTCACTATTCTTTGCCATTCCAGGATTTCACTTTTTCTTGGGTGCTCCAAAGTATTTGAAATCAGCCATTATCTACATCATTACTATTTATGTTGTATTTGATGCATCTTTAGAGTCAGATGATATTGTTCAAAACTTTGCAAAGAGATGCTTTGCCTGTGTAGGTGGRTTGGTTGCATTGATTGTACAAAACACGATATTCCCCTTGAGATGTAAACTTGGGCTGTTTAATGAAATGAGCTACTCGATAGAAACGATTACAAAGCTTATCAGTATATGTTTCCCTGGGATTGATAAAAACTCCGATTATGACAATATAGGTGTCAGCTTAGATGAACACAAAAGATTTCACAAAATGATACATTCTATTGAGCACTCAATATCAAAAATGAATGAGTACAAGACGTTTTTGAAGCATGAGCCAAAAATAAAAGGTGAGTATCAACCACTGGACCCYTTGTATGCAGAATGCATACAAATAATCAAATMTTTGGTCGAAAGATGTCAATTAATTGAGGCTCTGAAATTTAACTCTGAGGAACTTTTACACACCTTGAATGAACAACCACAAGTCTTCAAACACAGACAATCAACTATTGTGAATCTTTTGAACAACTTCAAGGTTGTATCTTTGTCACTGGCAACTAAATCACCACTTCCTCCTAATATGCTTTCTTCAAGAAATGCCCATAGAAAGATGACTGATAGCATAAAGGAAATATTTGACAAAGCCTCCCAGCTAAAGTCTCACAGCATGGCACGGAAGTCTTCATCTGAAATATACCAAATTTACTCTGTTTCCTTCTTAACTGATAAGCTGTTGGTCTGGAACAGTGTAAACTCACAACTATCTGAGATTATAGAGTTCTCCGAAGAGCTTATAAAGATAACAAAGGCTCTTTGTGGTTACAAGGCGTTCAGATATGGATTCATGGCTAGAGAGTTGAACTTTGAATCAATCAAAATGATCACYGAGATTCCTTTGGACAACAGACAACTTGAACAAAGAATCAGAAGAAGAAGCTCWGTTTCCGTCACTGATTTTGATAATCTGGAGACTGGYAGTAATGATGATTCCGATGYATTTGATGATGAGTATGAAGGTGGTGAGGTGATATCGAGACTTGCTACATTGCACAAGTATGTGACTTTGAATGATTAAAARGATTATATATRTAAKTAATMAGAAAYWWWTTTAATGAAAGCAAACTGTCCGTTTAATTCAGTTAGAAAGGGTATYRATTYAAAAAASAAAACTGAAAAACWCATGYATCRATTAYTACATCAGYTARGTTCTWGGKGATTTGCGTGTTTCATGTTCTGGATCGCCRTTGACATCRSTGWTTGAACCATTATTKCCTTGTCTGTTGATTTTTCTYTTRTTTTTCTTCTTAAGTTTTTGACCCTCTCCTGCAAAGTTATTGTTTARATCCTSTTCATCTTCKRWAKTMCCTTTATTYGGKGGAACATAKGGRAATCCAAAAAAYAAMACACCATCTTCTAGATCAAATGGCTTTATTTCAGTTTTWTCCGCAAAATTCTTCAAGTCATTGTGGCTCTTTATGTTATCTATAACCTTTTTTGTATCTTTTTCATTGTCAACCTTTTTACCATTCAGTCTAACACCATCATTTTTRAACACARCTGTGCCRATTAACGGCTTGTTCAAAGYTGGTATAAATAGTCTCTTAGACATCGAACTCACATCAGGATCCTTTTCAGCCATGTTTTTCCTTTTTTCTTCCTCTTCTCTTTGTTTATCTTCTTGCATTTTCTTGTAATCAGGCTCTACATAACCCTTTGGAGGATCGAAATCAGTAACCAAGTCCGTCTCAACAATACACGAACCTTGTGGATTAGGCTTTAAGTCAGTTATTTTAATTTTATAAACTGTATCATTGAATTCAATATTGATTATATCATCTATCCTTAAAGCAGAGTAGTTTCTCAAACATCTTTCAAGAACTATTTTAGGATTTTCTATTTCCAAAAAATCAACTGATTGTGGCTCCAATTTCACAAAGGAGGCCTTAGGTAAAGTAACAGACTTCACTGTTACTGTGGAAGTAATTGGGGCCTCTAGTTGATCTATCATCCAGTCAGGAATGTAAACTCTGCCTTCTTCAGCAATAAACTCTAAGACACCCGTGTTTGTAAGCTTAAAGGACACATTGGATTGGATTTCAAATAACATAGGGTATGAAATCTCTAGAAAAGACAATCTTGTCAATGCTGAAGGTGGCAATATAATTCTTCCTGAGTTATTCAATAAGTTTTTTTTCTCTGTGCTGACACTATTTGGAAGATATGAAATAGGGTACATTCTATAGTTTTCTTTGAATTCTGAAGATTCGGGCATGTAATTGAACTGCATGCCCTGATTAAAACTAGGAAAGGTGTTAAACATTGTATTATGATAGATGTATGTTTTCTTATAGTATTTATTTGGTTTTCTTTTTTTGTTTAAGCCTATAATGAATGGATTTAGCTTGTGATTTTGGTGTACAATTACAAGAATTATGTGTTTAACACCTTGCAGTTAAGTTTTAAGAAAAAATGAGTCTGCGGAAAAGACTCCGCTGGTAAGCATACACGTGATTTTAACAATGTTTCTTTTTTTGGTAGCGTATCAACAAAAAACCCATAACCATTTGATACCCATAAGTTAGGAAATGGAGATTAAAGTGTAAACAATAAATGCTAACGCGGTTCGATACATAAACATAAGTTTACTGATTATCTTTGATAAGTTTTTCATTTATAATTATATTTATAAACACCAATAACTTATCAAACAAAGCGTYAAAACATAGATACGTTAATTCTGTTAGCAACTATATAGATYTTTGCCAAAACCTATAGTAAACATGAATAATGCATTTAGCGAAGAAAATATTGGCTATGTTGAAGACAGCAATGACAAACAATCTAATGACTCCAATCTAATGGACTTTAACCAATCTGATGACTCATCTGCTGATGACTATGAAGACGAAAACAATGAAATGTATATTCCYTATGGTGAAGAGTTTGGAAACATAGATCCTGAAGAATTCGATTTATTAGCAGAATTCACTGATGATGAGGAATTTGAAGAAAGACAAAAGAAGATAGCCAAGGCTAGCAATGTTGGTGGCAAAAAAAGAAAATCTTCAAAGGCTTCAAAAAGTGATGATTCAGATCAATCTGAAGAGGAATCTGAAGACTCCGAGGAGGAGGAAGAGGAATTCTTGGATGCTATGAGAGAAGCAAACAATTTCAAACCTAGAAAGAAGTCTAATAAAAAGGACAAGGTTAAAAAGAAGAAAAAATACTCAGGTTATAAAAAACTTGCTGCCAAGATTAATCCTGAACTGTCGAATCTTATGGCAAAGGCTAATGAAGCCTACGTTTCGATGGATTTGGAACTTGCAGAAAAGCTGTTTTCGGAAATTATCAAAAAAGATTCTAATCAGTTCAGTGCTTATAAGACATTAGGTGACATTTATCAACAGCAAAATAGATTGAATGATTGTTGTAGTATCTGGATGCTAGGTGCGCATCTTAATCCCAATGACTTTGAGTTTTGGAAAGAAGTCGCCATGCTTTCTCTAAACCTAAACCACGTAACACAAGCATTGTACTGTTTCAACAAGGTATTGCAACTCGACGSTTCGGATGATGAATCATTGTTTGAAAGATCAAAACTATGCAGTATTACTGGTCATGTGAGCAAAGCCATTGATGGGTTCAACAAGCTATTCATTAAGTATCCATGGGATGCCAGTATCATCACTGAATACGTGACACTGCTTAATAAAACTGGGAAGCAACAAAAGGCAATTGAWATATACTTGGACATATACCAGCAAAACATACGAAAGAGGCAATTCCTAACTAAGTTCAGAGAGAATGCACTTGACTCAGATGATGATGAAGAAGATGAAGATGATGATGAGGACGATGAWGATGAAGTTGAAGTTGAGGGAGAGTTTGCTGGTGTTCCAATAAAAAAAGTTGAGAAGTATCAGTGCATGCCYTTTGATTGGTCTGCTTTGAACATCATGGTTGATTTGATGTTGGACATGCCAGTGAGCAAACAGAACGAGCCTCGTCATAATATTAAAATTCTGAAAGACATTGCAAGATTTATTCAATTTAGAGATGCACAAACATTTTGGAATACAATTAACTACAACAGCAACGATGTTGAATTTGATGACAGAAGAGAATTCATCGAAGCATTTAGAGACTTRCCAGAGGAAGATAAAGTCTATAAGGATTATTCATTGCCTATCGATATAAGAATAAGATTGGGTGTTTTGAGATTGAAAAACAAGCAAATTGATGAGGCTAAGTTTCATTTTGCATATTTGCTTGAAGAAGAAGTTCCTTCGGACTTTTATGATCTGTTTTATGTGGCTGGTAARAACYTGGCTGATGTTGATCAATATGAAGATGCCATACAATACTTAAGCCCTATGTTRGATGATGATACCTACAATAAAGACGTGGTATTCTACAAGAAAATAGGTAAATGTTTCAAGATGTTRGAAAGATACGACTCTGCCCTGATATGYTACGAAAAAATTATGGAATTCCAACCAGATCAGCTAGATAACAAGYTGAATTTGGCCGAAATATATCACTATGTTGGAAGAAACCTTGAATACAAGACTTTGTTRGCGGAAGTTCTTGAAGAGAGATCAAAGATCAAGGATGCTGATGCAACAAGAACAAGAGCAAAAGTCAGTAATGTTGG
The DNA here is from genome assembly GCA_001749795.1 of Hanseniaspora opuntiae. Classification (NCBI taxonomy): domain Eukaryota; kingdom Fungi; phylum Ascomycota; class Saccharomycetes; order Saccharomycodales; family Saccharomycodaceae; genus Hanseniaspora; species Hanseniaspora opuntiae. Next base: position 173,444 of record LPNL01000002.1, read on the forward strand.
AACTCCGCAAGAATCTAGAAGCAACAGAAAYAGTGTTGATGCTCAAACGCCTTCCTTCACACCTAATGTGGTGGTTGATAACTCTAAAAGTAACAATCCATTAATGGAAAACACAATAAAAATTAAGAAAAAACATTCCACTCCTACACACCCRATGACAAAACAAGAGAGAGAGGAAAAGATCAAATCTAATGTTTTAGAAAAGTTTAGTAAACTATCTCTGTACAAGAATGATTCTGTTATTCTGTGGCAAGACACTGTATCTGATTTACTGAACATTTTCACCTCGGTTAGAAATCTTTTCTTGAAGAGAAGAGTGGGGCAAGTCGAAGGGGTCATATCGAGAACAAGAAGATTTGACAAGTTRTTGGATTACAAAATAGAAAAGATAACTTTACTTGAAARTGAACAAAATGAAAGTGAAAACTCRCCTCCTTTGATTAAAGAGGAAAARGTTGATATTGGAGATTCTGATGAAGTCAGAGGTTTAAAGTTTGATGTCTGGTTTAAGTTGTTTATGGAATTTGTTGTTTTTATTTCTAGAGAGAGAAGCAAAGAAGAGGGACTTGAACTACTGGATACAGCTGAGGATATCAATGTATTTTATGGAAATGAGCAAAGATCCAAATACATGAGAATGATAAGGTTTGCTATAGAGGATGARTCATCACGYTGGGATCTAGCTAGRAACTTTATTAATGTTTATCAATTCAACAGAAAAATCTATCACTTGATCTTGCTTGTTTTACAAGACGGAAGTAAAACTAGCTTGGATAATGTCAGTCATAAAAATCTGCAAAAAATAGTGCTGAGAACCATCAAGACTTTTGACAGTTTTAGATTCAATAAAAAAATCACTGGCTCTGCTGCTTTGATAAATGACAAGATGACAACTTTTAATTTTCACACCAAGATCCCATCACCTTAYATCTATTACTTGTTCGGGATATGTTTCTTTTCGTCAAAGACTTATGGAGCGGCTTTACAGTACTTCTTGAAAATTGACTTGATATTAAATGAAGAGCCAATGYTRAAGTATATGRTAGCTGTCAGTTATCTTCATAAGGCAATGCAAAGACAAACAGTAGTAAGAAACTTTTATATGATACATGCAGTYAAGTATYTACTACAGTACAARTCATTGCAAATAAAGAGATTTGGKGAGGGCTCMTTAGAACATATTGAAGCTGAATAYAATRCAGGGAAGTTCTATCAAATGTTGAGTTTGAAYACMTTAGCCTTAAAGCATTACTGGAATGTTTTGATRCCAGGGGAAGATAACAAGTTCAAGAAGCATGCAGCCTTCAATCTGGTTCATCTATACATCAACAGTAATAACTTTGACAAGGCTGAAGAAATCACTAATAAATATTTGGTTGTSGAGTAGTGTATGATTAATTATTAATTCCGACTTTATATATGTGCATTATTTGTTATTTTTTCTTCCCCGCTTAGTGAATGAACAACCCAATTTAAGAATATTTAGTTTGAAAGTAGGTAAACAAAAAAAAACAAGRTATACAACCAATCACAGTATGTCAGGAMACACCAATAAACACCCACCAAATTTACCCTTGAATCATCCACAGTTTGCTKCAAAAGTAAAGGTCTTGCTGAAAACTCTACAAAAAAGAATAGCTTTGAGACTGAAGGAAGAAGAATATCAAGCYAAGTTGTCTCAAAGAGAGATTGCAAATCTGTTACTGTCAGATGAAAATAAGGAGCAAAAGGCCTACTATAAAACAGAGGCYATGATTATGGAAGATACCACAGTTCAGATGCTGGAAATATTAGAAAACTTAACGGATATGGTACTGGTGAGAATCCCAATACTGAACAACACTATACAAAACAAAGATGAGCTGCGTCGTAYACCAGGCGGATTGAATGTTGGAATAGGAACTTTGATATATGCYAGTTTGCACTTTCCAGAGTTCAAGGAACTGAAAGATTTTGCGGATGTCATGAYATTAAAGTTTGGAAGGGCTTATGTTGATTCGTTGTTGAAATTCAAGCCAAGTAATCAAGRGTTTGCGCCATATAAGGATTCTCCAAGTGAAGAAAGTAACGATAKTAAAGATTTGTATGATGTAACTAAGGACATAGATGCAAAGTTCATGGATTTAAGCCAAAGAAGTATTGCTGAAGCAAGTAARGTTGAAGCCTATCTTATTGAGATTGCACGTGCATATAATGCTCCATACAGTAAGCTTCCAAAGGATGAAGAAAMAGTTGAAGAACAACCTAAAGCTGTTGAAAGTGACGACAAACTGAATGATTTAGAAAAAAGATTTGCTARYTTAAAAACAAAAAAATAGTGCTGACTTTATATATTTATATACWTCATTTCTTCATTGCCTTGATCTTTTTGGCCCATGCGTATTTACAAGATTTAAYAATTCCGGCAGTAAACACCCCTTTCACAGCTTGGGAAGATGAACTCTTAGCAATGCATTTCTCCAGCTTTATATGATAATTATCCAGAGTGTARCCGTTAGGCAGATAACGGGACATTTTCTCTTCATCCCATARCATAATTTCATTTAATATGTCATCATACAAAAGCTTGAAGTTGTTCATGTTCTTCAACACAATGTTTTTGGATTTATTAGGATTCTCACCACCGAGCTTGAATCTTATATCTCCTAAGTAAGACAAAGTACAAAGCTCAGTGAAGAACTGCAAATCAGTGAATGATGATCCGTATTTGTTCAAGCATCTCTTTTTACTCAATAAGGCAGCAGATATAAGATTTCTCTGAAGCCAGTAGCCTAACTCAAGGTCATCGGCTAACCCTTTGCTTGAGAGATTTACCGTAGGCTTTTGTAATCTTCCGGCTAAATAAAAGGTGTTCCAGTTTTTCAAGTCACCTATTAATGTCTGGTGAGATAGGATTCCGTATTTGACTTCAGATCCGTTAATTTTAACAAAGGGATTGAAATATATGCCTGCTCCTAATCCTTGGATTTTCTCAAATATTTTAGGAATATTTATGGTGTATTTTAAACTTGAATAGTGGTCCGGATTTTTCTTAATGTTCAATTTGTGCCATTCTAGGGGATTCTCCACAGACAGGAGCATGTCAATTTGGTTTTTGCTGTAGTCTTGGTTTCCTTGCTGAGGAAACACTCCCGAACCATAGCCAAAGCAGTTTTTATGGGGAACAAATTCCTTGACAATGGCCTTTAAGTGGGATTTCAAGTCCTTTGGTATAGTGATTTTATTAAAATTGTCCAGCAATAGTTTTGATTCWGGATCTCCAGCAGCTTTGGCAATGTCTAAACTTAGATCGTATGGATCAATAATATTTTTTGGATCTAAAACGGTATCATTGCTTTCAAATGGGTTTATGATATTGTCCGCAGTTTTGAATGAGCTGAACGTTGGTATGTAATCGCCATTGAACTTCAATGCTGTGGTTTTAGTRGTAGAAACAGTGTTCAAGTATCTTTTATTAACGCTCMGATATCTTTGCATCATCTYTAAGTTCAAATATTATTTTAGTGTTGGTTATAATGCTGTTTTTTCATTCTACTAAATTATTTTCAAAAASATGAATATCGCTAGATTAAATTYAAAATGGCCAAAAAAAAAAAAAAGGTATAAATTTGAARGATTCAATTTTTTATGTTATATTTTTAATCCCATTAAAAAAAAGTAGAATCGGAGATAATATGATATGAAATATAGACTGAAATGGCCAAAGACTACTCTAATGAAGTAACTACTAATAGCATCGGCAAAGAATTAAAACCTACTGCCACTACTGAAAACAAATATCTAAGATTTAAAAGAAATAAAATTATATTAAGGTTGTGATCAAATCCTCTTTATGAGTATATTCCTTGTGTTAACAACTGGAATTGATCATATATTCTTGTGTACATACTGCCCAAGGATCTACCTATCAAGTAGTCCTCAACAAATCTATCCACATCCTTTTCAGCCTTCAGGTGCATGGCAAATCTTTGCTTCAGCTGCACGGATGTTTGTTCTCCTAACTGGAAACATGGCTGTAAGCTCTCTTTTTGCATGATCTCACACATGGACACTATTTGTTCATGGTTCTTTCTTAAAACCTTGAATCCATCCTTCAACAAAGTCTTGAATTTGTTGAATGCATCAGATTCAAGTCCTCCTAGAACATCGACATACTCAAATGTTAGCTTAAATGGTGCAGCTTCAAAGCCAACAGATCCCGGTGAATTTGATAGCATGAAACCAAAATCAATATGGATCAAGTGACCTTCATTGTCTATCATTATGTTACCATTGTGTCTATCCTTTATCTGTAATAGGTAACATATTAGTGAATAACCCGCCAATGAGGTTGCAAAGTTGTATTGTGCCTTTTTGTAAGCATATGAGTCCTCAGCCCCAAAGCATTGCAGGAAATGATCCTTTAAAGTAGCAACATACCCAATGTTGCTACCATCATTGGTTTGAGCAGCACTGACAGGGGCAATRCCAAGATTCTGCATGTGTACAGACAGTGACTTTTTGATTGAGTGGACAGAAACCGCATCGGTGATTGTTTCAACCAACCCGGTTGTTGGACTTGTGATCAAAATCTTCATTCTTTTCAACCACAGCTCTAAGCGCTCATCTAGCCACATATCAGAAATGGCCAAAATCAGTTGAGATGCAAATGCCTCTTGTCTTAGATCATCCCCAGACTTGGCAATGACAGAAAACAATTCCCAGTTTTCCAAGTGTCCGTATTTGGATTCACTTCTGATTCTTTCCTTTCTTGCTAACCAGGACTCACCTAGGTAAGATGATGCCGTCTTGGGCTTCTGACTTTCCTTGTACAAATCAACATCATCATTGTTGATGACTGGGTTTTCAGTGATCATACCACTGGTCAACAAGTCGTTTTCAAGCTTTCTCAAACCTGGCTTTTGTAAATCATCTCCGTTTTCCAAACTTTGATCAACTTTYTCCTCCAAGGACAACATGTCGAAGGAAACATTTCCAAACTGATCCTGTGCCTGCTTCATGGATTGAATAATGGTTTTTCTTATTTCCTCAATCTCCTCCTTGTTGTTGTTAACTACACTTTGTCCATTGAAGTTGTTGGAAACATTGGTGGAAGAATCCAGCTGTGCCAACATCATTGCACTGATACGCATTTGGGTTGCTAGTTCATCCATTTTCTTGTTTCTCTGCTTGTCAATACCGGTCATYTTCATGTTGTTTTTGTTGATGTCCCTCTTTGACTTTTCTTTGCTGACTTCATTGGCCTCATTCTCTATGGATGCCATSGAAAACTCACCTAGATCCATCTCCTGGTCATCAATTGCRGTGTCTGTCTTTGTGTATGCTGCACTGTTCATGCTGTCGATAATGGACTTTCTGCGGTTTTCGCCATCCAWTGGAGTGTTTATTGGAGAAGCAARTGTATTCTCTAARACTATTGATTCCCTGRTCTTTTCAGGATCTGTGACGTTTATCAGATCAAAAATRTAACTGTTGTTTTTTTCRTTGTGGATTTTTTTGACTATTTCRTGGTTTTCCTTTGAKGTAGGRTCATAGTCAACTTCRTCCTTCARGTACTCAACAAACAGTAAATAAGGCACCTTTTCAGCTGAGTTCAACACCTGAGCTTCATTGCACACAATGTTGACAATCTTGTGTTGTTTGCCTCGTTTGTTTCTTGGAAGCATTGTAGGAATATCCACCTCTGCTGGCAGGTCCCTGTTCATCAACGCTAACTCAGCACGCAACATGGATAGTCTGGCCTCCTTTGGAACACTACCCAATCTTTGAGAAATGGATTCCAGTGCAATAACAAACTGAGTTTCGCATTTGAAGTAGTTCATCTGGAGAGTCTTGATTTGCTTTTTCAAGGGGATAYTGGCAATCTTCGATTCCTCTTCAGATAAAGAGTAGTTGTCTATGATTGATGCAGAATTATTATTGATGCTTTCTGATGCCCCATCGTTATCTAAATGAGAAGATACCTTGTTAAGTCTTTCTCTTTTGATTTTTTTATTCAGCAACTTTGTTGAGTTCATGACTTGAGAGGATATTTCATTACCAATCACATCAACRATGTCAAAAGATATTTGAGGCTCATTCAAATTCTGTGCGTTAYYRCTRGCAGAYATCTTGTTGTTTCTATCTTTCTTAAACAACAARTCYTCTCTTGTGATTTCATCATTGATAATYARTGTTTTGGAGTTSGCATCGCCGTTGATAAAGTCKGTATTGTTTACGCYTTGWGAGTGTGTTGARCTGCCCTTGGTAGACTTYTGGATCAGTCTTTTCGATTTCTTATGAATTTTTTCAAGTGCCGTCTTGGCAACAGTRAACACATATGACTTTTCTCTCTTACCTTGTGAGATCACCAAAGGCAYTATTCTTTCCAGTAGTCTTTCATCRTTGGTACCCACACTAGCAGCTACCATTGAGGCAGCAACAATRGCRGGACCAAGATTTTCTCTCATTTTCTGTTTTGKATTATGTACAAGATCATCGTTGAAGGARCTRTTGAAGTCCAAAATCATGTTTTGAATGTTGTTAAGGTTTCTTCTAGCAACTTCAAAGCCATATGATTTTGGGTCGTTGCTGAGATCACCCAGCAAGGCTTGCAGTTGCCAAAAWGACAAYARRGCAAAATGTGGGTTTTCCTTTGAAAGTTTGAGGATCAAGTCTTCCAGGGCCAATGATTCTGTTTCCACAGTCAATAGAATCTGTATAAGTTGCGGAATGTAGAACTGTATAACACTTATTGGAAAACGCAYCAATCTCTGGCAAAGAACGTAGTGTATACCAATGTTYTTAGCATACTTRATTAAATATTCAATGTTTGTATAAATAGTGAACTCATCAGATCTGATGAACTGAAGAAGTAAATTGTTGTTGATTTGGACTGTTTTTGGATCATTGAGTTTYTCTTTCAATGACAGYGACKGCTGCTGGGTRTTATTMGTACTCATCTACAGAGTAATGAGTCAAGTCCTTTGGTATTGGTTTTCTTCAATTGGTCAATCAAAAAGATACGGACGTGATAAAAATAAAAATGTAAATAAATCAAGGTGGTTGAATWTACTAACCGGATGAAAATGAGTTTAGTYTCTAAACATAGGGTCCCACAAGGAGCGAAAAAAAAAATTGTTCTACAGCTGAAAGGGTGGGTAAAAAAAAAAGAGACTTTTGGTCATGGTATGTCGTATGTCCGATGMTACCCTAGACCCACCACGTGCAGAAGATGTAACAAGGGCGTACAAGAGTTACACAGCATAGGWTYAATSTTGGWTATAGACACTGCCTTCAAAATAGACTTAATATGTTAGAGAAAGAAATTRATTCRTRAAATGGRATGGGTGAATAATACAAYTGTTGTGTTTAGTTGATAGTAGAAGAAGCAACAAGTCAATGCACGGAGTTAGAAGTACGTAAGAAAGGTTACTCTAGATGATATTAATACATTGTTCAATCATAGTGTATAGGCTTTTGGAAYAAATTAACTTATAGTGTATTAWCAGCATTAGATGAGTGTAGAATCTTAGATTATATTCTTATCACCGAATSCAAAAACACATAAAAGTWAATTTCTTGTAATACTGTTACATGCTTGTGGTTTTTTTGTTGCCGTTGTTTTACGGAGCTAACTTAAAACTCATTTAATTTTTTTCTGWTTACATTTTAAAAAATGTAAAATTTAACTGCGGATTTATTATAAAATAAAACGGGGTTAGCGTATAACAAAGTGATTTGCTAACACATTTTTTTTATTACTAATTTCTAAAGCAAACTTTATGTGCGGTTGTTTTTTTTAATCTTAACCTGTTACTAAATAGCTCATACATATATAAGATTAGAAATCAACTAATATAAGACTTTTCAGTAAACAAAGCTTTAAGAATAACACACCAAACAGCTATTTACCAATTCTAATTAATAGACAAAAGAAAACATGGCTTCTTATCCTCCAAGTGACTGCTGTGCCAGAGGTTTCATCCACGAAGGTGAACCAAAGGGTACCTATATTGACTTAGACAACATCAAGACTTACAAAACCCAAGCTGGAAGCAGAGACGATGCTGTTATCGTCATATTACCAGACATTTTTGGTATTTACTTGCCAAACACCTTGCTGATTGCTGATCAATTTGCCTCCAAAAGTGGATTCACCACCTACATTCCCGACATCTTGTTCAATGATCAAATTGCCTTGGAAGACTTGAACAGTGGGAACGTTGACTTCACAAAGTGGTTAGGTGATCATAGCAACGAAATCACAAGAGCAATTGCTGAAAAGGCCTTGAAGTCCATCAAGGCTGAAAACCCTGACAAAAAGATCTGTGTCTTAGGCTACTGCTTTGGTGCCAAGTACGCTGTTCAACAGGGTGCCAAAGACGGTATTGCTGATGTTGTTGCCATTGCYCACCCAAGTTTKGTYACWATTGAGGAAGTTGAGGCATTGAAMGTTCCTATCATCATCTCATGTGCTGARGTTGATGGCCAATTCCCAGCTGACAAGAGAGCAGAAACCCAAGCCAAGCTACAAGAAAYAAAGGCCACCTAYCAAATTGAYATCTTCTCTGGTGTTTCCCATGGATTTGCTGCCAGAGGTGATCCAAAGGACGAAAATGTCAAATATGCAAAGGAAAAGGYCTTCTTTGACCAATCTTACTTCTTTGACTATCATGTGAAGAAATAAGTGAATGGGTTTTACAGTATGTGGGGTATGTACTGTATCTATTGCTAAAAGTATAAGCAGCGTTATATATTTTCAGCCATTGGGTTGATAATCTTGTGTTTTACAGCAACTATTAAGTATTTAAATAACTGATCTCTGTTTTTTTATTAGAGTTTTTTGTTGTAAGTGAAACTTTGTATTTATAACTTCAAAACATTTATTCTTTTAAATAAATAATTATCCTGTAGTGATTTGGTATTTTGTCATGATAAGGTTTATATCCGAAAGTCTTCAGTGTGTTACAAAAAAAAGAAACTGTGTGAACGGATCAATTTACCGTAACAGGAAAGCAGCATTTCTTTTTTTTTTTTTTTCCCACTCGTCATCATTTGCACCTGTGTGCTTCACACTTGCTGGAGAAACACCCAAAAAAAAAACCCCCATCCACAATGCGATTTTATGCGATGCCCTTCACGTCAGGTACCTTCCAAAATGTAACCGTTTTATGTCATTTTCTYTGTTCCAAAATAAAAGGATACTCTTATAATGTGTCTCACAACAAGGATAGTCACATAGTCTTTACTAAGCAAAGGACCAACAAATGCGACGCTTTTTTCACTGAGTCATTATTTTTTTTTTTCACCTGACTAGTTGTTCGGCCAAATTTCAGCTACTCTTTCTTTTTTCTAATAAATAACAGAAGCAAGTTTAAAGACATTTTTTTATTTTTTTTCTTTTTTTATATAGAAGTTCCTCACATACTTGWTAGTAAAAAATATCTGTTCTTGTTGGCATTTCATAGAAGACATATCTTTATTCTTCCTTTGCAAATCATCAGAATACAATACCAATAGCTAAACCAAGTATTTTGAACCAAAACATCACGTTTAACKTAATTACATCATGTCAAGCAACGTTATTTCTAATGACACATTAGAAATGAAAAACATGTCCTCATCCGACATCAACTCCTCAACCAGAGGAGAAAGCTCCAGAAGCAACAACGGACCTCTTAAGAAAGTCACCAAGAGACAAAACTACCACGAAGACAACCATAGCACGAACAAAGATGACATCAACGTGGAGGATTACTACGAACAAGAAAACCTTTCTGACCACGAGTCACAGGTTACTTTACCTAAGCAACARGAAACCCAAGTCAAGAGAGCCTTGAAATCCAGACACTTGCAAATGATTGCTCTGGGTGGTACTTTGGGTACTGGTTTGTTTGTAGGTTCCGGAAGTGCCCTGGCGAACTCCGGTCCTGTTGGGTGTTTGATTGCCTATGTGTTCATGGCCTCCATTGTGCTGTGTATCTGTCAAGCTCTGGGTGAGATGTCCACATTCATCCCGGTCAGTTCTGCTCTGACTGTCTTCCCAGGTAAGTTCCTATCCCATGCCATTGGGTTCTCCAATGCCTGGTTGTATTTCTTCAACTGGGCCATCACATATGCCGTTGAGATCTCTGTTATCCCACAACTTATAGCCTACTGGAATGACTCAGTCCCTATGTGGGTTTGGATYTTGATCTTCTGGATTGTCATCACTGCTGCCAACTTTGCCAAGGTTTCCATCTACGGTGAGGTTGAGTTCGTGTTGGCCTCCATCAAGGTTTTGGCCATTTTAGGATTTTTGATCTTTGCCCTATGTATGGTTTGTGGTGCTGGTGATGACGGTGCTGTTGGTTTCAGATACTGGAGAAACCCTGGTCCGTTCCATGGTATCATTTCCAAGAACAAAAACGAAGCCAAGTTCCTAGGTTTTGTTAGTACATTTGTCTACTCTGCCTTCTCTTACCAAGGTGCTGAAATGTCATCTGTTTTGTCCGGTGAGGTCAAGAACAGAAGAGCCATTTCCAGAGCCTTCAACAAGGTCTTTATTAGATTGGCTCTGTTCTACATCGGATCCATTTTCTTCATTGGTCTATTGGTACCTTACAATGACCCAAGATTGAACTCCACCTCCAGTGAAATCGCCTCCTCCCCATTCGTCATTGCCTTCCAAAGATCAGGTGTCACGGTTCTTCCAAGTTTGTTTAATGCCATTGTTTTAACTGCTGTCATTTCAGCAGCCAACTCTGACTTGATGGTCGGTTCAAGAGTTCTGTACTCCATGGGCTGCAATGGCTCTGCTCCAAAGGTCTTTTCCATCACCAAGTACGGTGTTCCKATGTATGCTGTAGGGTTCACCTCATTGTTTGGTYTGCTAGGATTCTTGGTCGTTGGTGGTAACTCCGCCAACCAAGCATTCAACTGGTTGTTGAACATTTCTGCCCTAGCTGGTACCATCCAATGGTTATTCATTTCCCTATGTCACATAAGATTCAGAAAGGCTTTGGCCTACAAGAACATCAATCTAAGTGATTTGATTTTTGTTGCCGGTACTGGYYTATGGGGTAGTTACTACGCCTTGTTCTTCTTGTCCATAATCATAGTTGTTCAAGGTTTCCAGGCCTTTGCTCCAACCTTCAACACCTCTGATTTCTTTGCCGCTTACATCTCTTTGATTGTATGGGCAGTCGCTTTCATAGGTGCACAACTRTACTACAAGACAAAGCTGTGGTACTCTGTAGATGAAATAGATATAGACTCGGATAGAAGAATAATAGACGAAACTCTATGGGAGGAAGACGAAAAGCCTGCCTACGACACCAAGAGTAAGATAATGAAGTACTTCCACAGTATCTTTGAATAAACACATTATATATGTAATCATTTGCTAGCAGTAACTTTTTTTTTCACTAATGAWATGTTTAATTAATAGATTGATGTTCTAGAAATAGATTAAGGGATGTATTATYTAKTACCCCTGATTTACCCTYCGAACGCCTACGTYGCCGTCAGAATTTGCTTGGRTGAGCGGTTTAGTGGCCCACAAAAACACGTTAGCGCCTATTCTGGTTTAGTTATTTTTTTTTTTTGTTTAGGAAATTTCTTCAAGGTGGAAAAAAAACAAAGAAAGAATCAGAGAWARCTGTTTTCAGTTTATTATTATTCAGTTWAACAATAAGTTATAYCCATAACCACACATCATATTAATAGATCATCATAGCTATACCATCTAACTCCGGAATACAGTGTATACAATAAAGCAAGACAAATATGAGTTCCAATTCCCAGTCTGACCAGTCCAGGAATAACATCTTTAAGAACATTAAGAAAGGTTTTGGTAATCATAAAGAGAAAAATGATCTAACAATWAGTGAGCCTTTCAAACCTGTTCATRTGAATGGAGCCAACAACTATAATGAYACATACTCTATAYTRACATCAACAAGCAACATCTCAGCTTCTTCTTTTTCTCCCAATAAGTCAAAAAMTRCTTCAAGTGTATTAGCTCAAGGACCACCAAAGAACGGGTTAAGAAGAACAGAGACCAACATGTCATCYACAAGCTTTAATGAAGTGTACAGCAACAAAGAAAATRCCAATGACATGGATACAGTCTTTTCAAGTTCCCAGCAGTCTGTATATTCCCAGGTTTTAGGTACATCMAATTTATACAGATTCATGCTCCCTGATGGTACAGTTAAGATAGAGAAGCCTAGAAATAAGGACGAGATAGAAGAGTTGTTYAATGAGTTGATGGATAAGAGAAATTTCCAAGCYCTGCCTCCACATGCCCAGGCCCAACTAAGAAAGTACTCCACTGATAAAAAGTGGTTATTGGTGAATCAAGATTTACAGGCTGATYTGAAAAAATACAACAACAGTAGTAAAAAAAATAAAATTCTTCAAACTGCATTAGCAAGTCAGAATCCTAATTATACACYAGCTAATAACAGTATTTATACAGGGAAGGTGTCCGCATATAATGGTATGAAGAACTCAGATTCTGCATCAGTGCTAACTAGCTCAAAGCTGTCTCACTTGCAAACCTCAGCTCTATCAAAAACGTTCACTAATAACAGAAACATYTCAACAAGTTCGATAAATAGTGCAAGTGAACCTTCAGCCTTAACSCCAGAGTACTATGTTCAAAAGCTTATTTCGGAAAAGCTTAATAATAAACAACTAAATGACTTATGGGTAAGTTTAAGAACACAACCATTGAACTGGGTCTTAGGATTTCTAGATGCACAAGGACACATAGCAATTGCCAATGTACTCCAAAAATTTTACAAGCTATCATACACTCCAAATGAGTCCATAGGTGAAATAACMGAYGAYCAACTGGACACAGAATCTTTGCTTTTTAAATGTTTAAAGACGATATTTAACTTGCGAGAGGGGGCCAATGAATGTTCAAAGTCTGTTCTTGTCATAAATGCCATAACCGAAGGTTTGCTTTCCTTGAGAATATCTACCAGAAGATTAGCCACCGAAATGATGATGTTTGTCATGTCATGGTCAGACCATAAATATTACCACWATGTTTTGGATGCCTTRGATCAGGAGTCTCTAGTGGCTGGTAACTTCAACATACAGGCMAGATTATCYTCAGAAAAYAAGAGAAAATCTGTTATTTTAGACAAYCTGAAACAAACGATTTTGAATCAAGGTAATTCCACYAAAATGAAAAGAATTGAAGAATGGCTCTTGGTACTCGAGTATACCCTTGATGGTAGAGGTGCCATGGGTTCATTGGTTGGRGCATCTGAGGAATTCAAAAGTGGCGGTGGTGAAAATGCCATTCTTGAATACTGCTACACAACAATGTTAATGATCAATGAAGTGTGCAGTATATCCAAKAATGTTCATCAAAGAACACTTTTGAGATCGAGATTCAAGAGTTATGGTTTYGGTAGAATACTACAAAAATTGGAGCTGCTCAAATACGATAAACTATATGAACAGCTGGTTATTTTTGAAGACCAAACTGTTGATGATTATAATCTCTTGGTATCTGAAACCTCTTTGAACGAGAACGTTGATTTAGAAAATCCATTAGAAATGGTAAATTCCCTATGGGGACATTTTGGAAAGACCGATGCTAAGAAGCATTTAATATCCTTGTTACAAAACATTTTCATATCTGCATCCAAGCCATTGAACAATGATACAGAAAAGACTTTGAAGGTATTGGATGCGTTGGTCTCAAATGCCACTATGGCTACAATGGATAATGAATCTCAGTTCAACTTTGCAATCCAAAGAGTCTTTGATTCGTTGCAAACAGATGACGTSGCCAGAAAGGCTTTAAATGAAACAAAAGAGTTGAAAAGAAAATTAGAGGAGACACAAGCCGAGAGRGATTTGTTTGAAGAGAAACTTGAGGAAGCGCAAGATGGCTTGGTTGGAAAGCTTCAAAGAGAGATAGAAGAAAGAGACACAATTCTAATGAAGAATCAGAGAGTTACTGARAATTTAAGAAAAGAGATTGAGGAGCTGAGACAACAAAATATATTAGCTACAATCTCAAGAGAAAACCTTATTAACAGAGGCAAAAGTGAAGAAAATTTATTGTATGAAGACAAGTTTGAGAACCCTACCCCCATTGCTAAAGAAAAGATCAAGGCTATCCAAAATGTATTTTCTTCACAGGATGATTTCAAGAACAATCATAAGCCTTTGAGCAATTTACCATACAGCGGCAATCACGGTCAAAGAAATGTATCTACCTTTTCATTTGACAGTCAATTYAGTGGAAGAAGTTTGTCTAGACAGCAAAGTGACTCTGAAAGATTGAACAAYATYAAAACACAAATGGAAGACATTGAAAARGAAGCCAGATTGCTGGAAAATTCTGATTTCTATGARGAYTTACCTGAYAAGCAAATTGAGCAATCACCAAAGGCTGCTGATGACAAAAAAGAAATGTTTAATAAACTTGAGTCTTTRAAGAAAATGCTAACTAACATTCAAAATGAATCCAACGAAATCAGTAAATACAACACTGAGGAGCAAATGAAGGAAATTCTGCAAGAAAAGAGAAACTTGGCATTGAAGAGATTAACTGATTTACAAAACTTGTATAAAAGTGACTCTCAAATAGATGAAAAGACTGACATATTGGTGAATAATTTGATAAATGAGTTAGAATCTTCAAACCAATCCATCTCTCATCAAAGATCAGTTAGTGTGTCTTCAAGTATATCATTAAGACCCAAATCAGCTGATGAAAAGTTGAACAGTATTAATGCAACATTGGCCAAGTTGAATGCAAGAAGAAATACCTTAACCTCTGAAAGCACATTCAACAACAATGACACCGATGTTGAATCTGATAACTTTAGATACTCATCAGTTTCTGGATCCTTTTTATCTGAACTGTCAGAAAAATATGGTAARCATCACAAACACGATTCCAGTACCACTAGAAGGGACTCATCRTCTAGYCATCATCATAGCACATCCATTGGCAGCGCTCAAACATTGGGTCACTCGTACTCGARCTCAACTTCCGGTGCGAATTATAGAAAGAGCTTTATGAACAGAATGAAGAARAGTACCATTCCTGTGAAGAAAGATGAAAAGGTTGCTGAAGTGGAGGCGAAGCCAGCTGAAGAGGTTGCTGATGTTYCKGYYACAAYTGTACCAGAGTCAAACACTGAATCTGCTGTAAGTGCKCCACCACCACCTCCATTGCCACCCATGTTTTCTACTAACAGCAACAGTTCTTCTCCACCGCCGCCACCACCTCCGCCACCTATGCCTGTTCCTTTGGGAGGCAAGGGACCAGTACCCCCACCGCCACCTCCACCGCCGTTGATGAGTGTGCCACCRCCACCRCCGATGATGAATGCACCACCTCCCCCAATGTTYATGGGYAACAGTATTTTCAACAAGTATCCAAAGCCAAAGCGYCGTTTGAAGCAAATCCACTGGGATAGAATGGACAGCAGTAAGTACTTCGACAAGGATGGTGTGAAGTTGATAGAYGAGYTRAATGAGTTTGGTGTRCTGAAGGARCTTGAGGACAAGTTTGGRGCCAGAGAGGTRAAGAAGTTCAAGTTGAAGGGCAACAAGGACAGTGACACCAAGGAGCTCGACAAGCTGACGTAYTTGAGCAGAGACGTTTCCCAGCAATTTGGAATCAATCTCCACACATTCGCGAAYTTAACAGTYGATGAGCTGGTTGAAAAGATTTTGAAATGTGACAGRGAYATTTTGAGTAATTTTRCCGTTATGGAATTCTTGAGCAAGGATGATATAGTTGAAGTAAGCATCAACCTAGAAAGAAATTACTCYGGATATGTCACTGAGTGGTTGGATGGTGAAGAAGTTCTGAAACCCGAAAAGGATCTYAATGAACTTCAAAGACCCGACCAGCTGTATGTCAACTTGATGGTCAATTTGAGACATTATTGGAAATCTAGAATGAGAGCCCTGAATTTGGTTGTTAACTACAAGAAAGATTACAATGATTTAGTGGGTAAATTAAGAAAAATYGACAAGGCAGTTGAYGTGTTAAAGAACTCAAAGAATCTTAAGGGGATCTTTGATATCATCCTGGCTGTGGGTAATTATATGAACGATGCCTCAAAGCAAGCTAGTGGTTTCAAGCTATCCACTTTACAAAGATTGACCTTTGTCAAGGATGAGGACAACAAGCTGACATTTTTAAACTATGTTGAAAAAATTGTCAGGGAACATTATCCTGAGTATGCCATGTTTATTAAGGAACTGGAGCCATTGTTGGATGTTACAAAGATTTCTATTGATCAACTGGATAATGATTGTAAGAACTATCAAAAGAATATATCCAATGTTGAAACKTCCTTAGAAAGAGGGAACTTGAAGGATTCGTCAAAGTTCCATCCACAGGATAGAGTCATAAGTAAGATTTTGCCTGTGATAAGTGATTGTAAAAAGAAGGGTGACTTGTTAAGTGATGAGGTGATGTTGAGTATGATGGAATTTGATTCATTAATGAAACTGTTTGGTGAGGATAACACTGATCAATTTGCCAAAAACAATTTTTTCAGAAAGTTCAGTGATTTCATGCAAGCTTATAAGAAGGCCGCAGAAATGAATAAAAGAGTGGAGGAAGAAGAAAGAGCTTATGAGGCAAGAAAGAAGATTTTGGAGGAACAAGAAGAGAGAAGTAGACAAAGAAAGCTACAAGAGGAAGATGAAGGCAATAAAGAAAACAGCAACGCAGATGAGAGAAATGTTATGGACAACTTATTGTCTAAATTGAAGAATGCAGGACCTAACAAAACGGATTCATCCACAGCTAGAAGCAGAGCCAAGGCAAGAAAGGATCTACTGGAAAAAAGTCAAAGTAACACCCCAACTAAAAACTTGAGTGAAGAAGAGGTGTCAAGATCACACGCTAGATCACCAAGTAACATTTTAGACAATTTAGTAGATCTCAGCCATGAAGGCGGATCAACTGCATCTATAATCTACTCACCAGAGACCAAGGATAGAAAGAGAAAGGAAGGGAATGAAACTTCACCATTCAAAAAAGATGATACAGAGGGATTATCTGCGCAGTCATTRTTGAATGGATTGAGAAGAGAAAGTAGTAATGTAAGAACCGAAGAGGAAAGAAGAAAGTTGAGAGAATTGCATAAAAAGAATAAAAAAGAAAGCAATAGATTACAATTCTTTGAAGAACCCACCGCTGAAAGTTGATTACAAGGTCTGATGGATGTGAATGTTCTTAGTGTTGTTTTCTTTTAAAATTATAAAAATAATATGTACAAATATATAGAGTAATTATAAAATATGACTAGTTTTTACCMGAAACTCTGAATGATAACCAATCCTTTACTGTAGTTAATGAGTTGAAGATGTTCATACCAACATTGGTWACATTGTTAATGACAGGATGATTGATGCTGAACAACTTATGCAGGAAATCAGTACCGATCAGCATCATACTATTTTCCAGGACTCTGTTTTGATGGTACTTCTTCAAGACTAGTTCATTGTTCCCAATATCAATACCATGGTCTAGAGCTATTTCCAGTTGTTTAGTCAACTCCTTGATGTCTTCAATACCCATGTTTAAGCCTTGTCCTGCCAAAGGATGGGTGTTGTGACAGGCATCACCAATCAAGACTAATCTRTCCTTGGAGTATTCATCAGCATGGAAAACYTTCAATGGGAACCCACCAACAGTCTTGACATCAACARAGTCAAGTAAAGGAGGATAGTTTTCCTCCATGTATAGCATGTTGTCTTGGGAGTTAGATGTGTTTATCYTGGCTAAYTTTTCAGCAACCATATCAACTCTCTTATCCATTTCTTYAATGATTTTGCTTTCTAAATCAGAGTCTACACTTTCAGATGCATACARATYAAAGACCTTGTTTAAGTAGTACTCGTAATCAGGCTTGTCCARAACATASGCACAGTTRATCAATCTTCCTAGTACTTGACCRTTCTTACACTTCTTTGTGAAYARWTCAAACATGKCCTTGTTGCATGACCAGACCATGGAGCCCCTRTCCTTGTTGTTCAAAGGGAGATGAGCGAGTGGACCTGTGTTCAAGAATATTTGCCAGCCCTTTGATGCGGATGTGATTGGGTACTTGTAGTTCAGRTTGCCCACAACCCCAAATGAGTTGTATGACCAGCCGTTYCCYTGYCCRTTRTTGATRAGTTTCTTTATACAWGAGTTGTATCCATCACAGCCAATGACCAATTTGGCTGAGACATCAGAGTCATTGGTCAGCTTYAGAACAGGGTARTTRTCCTTGAACTGGATTTCCTTGACCTTGGTCATCTCCAAGATGTTGTTGCTTTGATCGTTCTGGTAGTTGGCATTGACAATGTTCATGATTTCACACATGTATGACTCAGTRTCAATGTCGATTCTGGCCTTGTCAAAGTCTGAGGTACCGTTAAAGACAGAAATGCCRCTAAACTTGGATATYTTGTCRAAATTYAAGGGTAACTTCAACTTTGAGGTCAAAAACTCAATGTTCTTAGGAGTGATGGAAATCAACCTGTTGGTGAATTGCTCGTTTGAGAGGTCAGTRTAGTTTTTGATGTCCTTTGAWAGGTTATTGGACTCTATAAGTTTATAAGTRAGTTTGTTGCTTATTTTRGGGTTGTTTTTCAAGGCTGATAACATGGTAAGACCAGCTGGGCCACCACCAACAATAACTATATCGTAATGCTGGGCGTTTTTCAAGTATCTAGTATGTTTGAACATTGTCTTTATTGTCTTTTATATAAAYAAGGTTAAGAAACTGATAGTATACAATAGTAATATTAGTTGAGGTATGTTTTTAGGTTTAKGATAGTTTTTTTGTTGTTATTTACAATGAATACYTYAGACTTTAAATGTTTTTATACAAACGATTATTWTGAAAKRAAAAAAAAGCGGAAGCAATTTGGTTAGCGTGTCTWTTTYTTGAGAGGGGAARAAAAAAATGTACGGTATTTTGTTGACATACACGTGACTGATCTCTAAAAAAAAACATGGCACAAATTCTTCAAAAGAAAAAACAACACGCTGCTATGATGACATACAACATTAGAATACATTACSTTTGAAAACAGATAACAAACACCAAACAAAATTGACTCAATTCATTYARAATGTCAATRGAACAKTTTGATCTWAAGCAATCGTATCTTATAGRCAAGCCAGAGCTACAACTCACCTCAAATGACTACATTKTATCAGAWACAGAATCCATAATCAGTGACATAGAAGAACAAGTGGAAGAACCTGTTGAAATCAAAGCACAAAAGTCTTATGCAAAGCAAGATGAAGATAACAAACAGTTTGAGGACTATTTCAAGGATATACTAGAAGATCTAAGCAGCGAATTGACSATAGAAAAATACACCAAGACAGACCAACTCAAGGATGAGGATGACTGGGGGTGGGAGGATGACTTATCCATAACAAACACATACCTGTTACCGAAATTTTTTATCAAACTGCTGRAATTGAACATTAAGAATAAGAACGTGTTYACAACAATTGTACACGTTTTGTTGAAGAARGTTTACACACTGTATGGATCTGAAACAGCCAAGAACCTTTATAGACTGTTGGACTACAGCATGGACAATGATGCGAGTCTTGTTGGTTTAGTGAAAAGCTGTATATTTTTACTGRTTGACAACATAGATGGCAATGATAACATTCTAGAAAGGGTTCAAAGCTATGTGAGTGTGCTGCCACTGGATGATAGCCTGRTGAACCAGAGGGAGATGCTGGTGGGTGTTCTGGACAGGCTGTCTGGGTCATGTGACCAGGAGGTAGCGTTTCTGKTAAAGAGAAAGATCATCGAGTGGTACAAGGAGCACCACAGAAAAATCACTGAGGATTTGCTTGAGAGGTTAAGCTTATTTTAAYGAGAGAAAAAAAAAAGGTGTAAAAAAAAAAATATGAGAAGATTATATAAGGCATCACTATATAAGAGTTTACATAATAATTTTTATTTATACAAAGTTTATGATATATTTGATAAAGAGAAGCATATGAACAACCATTAATATCAAAATACATAACAAACACATCACACAATGGTTGCCACTGCCTACAACGTTAAAATGACCTGCGAAGGATGCTCCAATGCCATCAACAGAATCATACTGAAGAACAAGGACAACCTAGCCATAAGCGACTACAACATATCCCTTGAGAACCAAGAAGTTGTTATYGACCACGATGAAAAGGTCAATGGTGAAGAYATCCTAAYTGTGTTGAAAAAGAGTGGCAAAGAAGTCAGTTTGAAGTAATTTTTAGGAGAATAATTGATATATTTTTAAATGCGAATYCCCAGCATTAATCGCGCAAACGCTTATCACCYGAAAAATATCAACGCATATATTTTATATACTTTTTYTTTTTTGAGAAAATATTTCTACAGAATGAATAARACCGATAATCATAGATCATAGGGAGAGCATATATCACGACAAACTCAAATAATTATAATTACACAATATGATGTTCTTATCGTTTGTTGCTAATTTTCTTTTCTTTTTACATTTCACAAACGCTGTTGATAATATCAATCCTTTAGTGTCGTTCAAGCAGTATCAAGACAATATCATCAAACATTCAAACAGAATCAATCAGAACTTTATAATTGGTGAAGACACGGAGATAGACTTACAACCATTYATWTCGAACAGCGATGACAGTCTTCARGACAAGTTCAATTTTGCCAGTATTGATTGCATGGCAAATGTCATTGACAGGAGCATAACAACCAATGCCAAGCATGTAAACAACCTGTTGATCAATGATCTGGACAAGAGCTTGCTGCTGAAGTTCAAGCRAARAAGYCACTTCGTCATAGAACTGTGTGAGTTCATCAAGATCACATCMTTTGAAATAGGAAATCTRGAACCATACTCAAACAACTTYAATGACTTTAACATATATGGGAAGAAATCGCTAGATGAGGAGGACTGGACGCATGTAGGCTCTTTCAAGTACGATCAATTCAACAAGCTACAGCTTTTCTGCATTCCCATGAAGAACCGGATCTGGTTAAAGTACYTGAAACTTGAAATTCTAAGTGTCCATRATTCAGACTATTATTACACCCCCATAACCAGCCTAAAGGTTTTTGGTAAGGATATCTTCAATGATATTGAAAATGTCATTGATGAAAATGAAATCAAGGAAACCATAAGTAACGATTTATCCAATGACATTGACTTTTGCAAAATCAACAAYCCATTTGTGAAATACGATCAGCAGTTAAACTCATTGAATCAGTCGTCCATCATGATCAAGGACAAGAACACCAACAAGGACAATGTTTTGGAAACTATACTGAAAAAGATACATTTCCTGAACTCATATGTCAAGCTCCAGTCCAACTTYATTGATTTRTCYTTCAATGARACAATMAGYTTGATWAATGAAACGTATTTCATGGACTTCAARAAGAATATCAARAAAATGAACAAGAACAATGTYCACATCAAGRGTAAAATAGCATTTTTGGAAAAGCAAGTTTATGGACTGTGGTTTGTTTTGATCATCATGATGGTGATTTTMACAATAATGGTTCTRAACAACATGGATTCAAAGTAAGTGTTTGATWTAAATCTCTTTAAAAAACAGTTAAACCTGAAGTGTTTATATATAATGCTATTTAAAATTGTAATAAAGAAATAYGAGACCGATTTTAATGATTATTTTTATTGGAGAKACTCGCTCCACACGTGATTACCGCTGGCTCTTGAAAAAAAAAAATTATTTGCCTCAATRGAAATAAAACCCTGTAATTCATAAACTCAATCCCAACAGGAACTGTGAYACATGCARWATCTGAACCTTTAYCAATTCTTCATCAACATCATCAGCRTTTGAATCCAAATTGGTCAAGTATATCAACTTGTARAATGCTGTTTTGTTGAACTCTTTGAACATGTCCACTTTTTCCAATATCTGTATTTGTGAATACTTTTGCAAAAAAATACCATACTTCCTGTTAACTTTATCCTGCATGACATTTTCGTAATTGCACTCTTTGGTGTTCATGTCAAACAAAATGTTSAAAAACAAATGCAAGCACTTCAGTATTRTGTCCTGGTTGCGAGTGTGCAGTCTCTTGATGGGGAAGTCGTCAATGTTGTCTGTGTCCAACAGCATTTCAATCATTATTTTACAAGAATCATCATCAATTATGTTGTTGATGTTGATCATTGACAGGGCCAGCAGTGTGCACACATAGGCAACCACATCGGAGGGAATCTGTGTGAAGTCCTGTGTTGTCAATGTCAGCTCCCCCAGAAAGGAACTTATCTGATAGGTCAAGAGCAAGACCTTGYTRATGTTTCTGGATTTTAGAGAATCACCTGTATTYCTAAARTCTTCATTCAACATTGTCTTCAAAAACGTGCATATGCACTGCAACCCATCCTCAATGGACCAAAAACTTAAATTCCAATCAATGGTCAGTAGTAAGTGTTTTTCCATTTGCTGAAACATGGACTTGTCTATTTCCTCATTCTTGCTTGGTTTGTTCTCGTCAAACTTGATGAAGTTGTCCTCATTTGACAACCGCACAAGCTCGCTGATTTCTGGTGTTCTATTCTTTTTATCATTGTATTTACAACTCACTAGTAAACACGTCAGAAACAGCAGCGTGTAATGCTTCTCGTAAAGTATTCTTTTGCTRCAGTAGTARTCAAATAAGTAGATTGTGTGRTGTAAAGTTTGCTGAGTGAAGTTTTTCAGGTTCTGTAGAATRATGAGTARATTAAGCAGCCGYGTGCGTAAGTTTGGGTTGCTGAARGAGTTTGATATTTCAGGCTGCTGYTTTAGAATGCTATTGAAGTTTCTTATAAAGGARWTATTGTTAATCTGGGTTATGGTATCGTTGATGCTGTTGGAATATTCTTTTAGGGTGATGCTAAACTGGAGTTTTTCATTTYCTATGAGCTTAGTGGGGTATATGGCTTTCTTCTCCATTTATTAATGGTTTGATGACAGATTTGTGGTGTCCACACTRATACTCYTGTATAGTAGTGAACAGCTAGTWAATTTTTCAAAAAAAGTTAAAATGAAAATTTTTTCTGTAGAGGAATTTATTAGGCTGTTTTTTTTTTTTGACAGCAATATCACTGTGAACAATTTGTACGGGAAAACCCTCGTAAAAAAAATGGAGTAAATTTTTTTTGGTTCCTGGTGGAATATCTGGTGAGCTTTSGCTTTCAGAGCCTTATCARAGGAATTAGATAGACCTTGATTGGTWACACCYTGTGATAAGTTGACCACTCTTTTAAAACTCAAAAGCTTACCTTATTGATACTGTTGATAATGTACGTATGATTTGTTCATATGTATACTTGTGTTATTGCCTTGGACTGAATYRACTCTCTTATTAAAGGATGGGTGAAAAAAAACTAWATATCGGTATTTAATAAGTACTACKTTTGGTAGCGGACAACAACTTATTTTTTTCAAAAAMCAATTAATTAAACCTCAAAAAMAAAACAACACATATTTGTAAGTTAATTAAATATCTGTAATCAACCATRTAGGCAAAACATCTTCAAGATAAYYAATATTTACAAAACAGTTTAAAGTTACATTAGCTYTTCAGAGAAAATARAAATTAAGCACAATTTATAAACAAATGATCAATGTTGTAATGAAAAARAAAAGTATATAWGCTTAATCATTTAGAATTTACTTTCTATACAATTTATAGAAACATATATATCAAAAAAAACCAACTCAAATTGCATAAAGYATTTTTTAATAACCRTAAAAAMATGATCTATAAATTTATYATCATTGCTATCGCTACCTTATTGCATTTAGCTAAGGCAGCTACAAACGAATTCATTGTTCAATTGAAACCAAGCGAAACATCATTTGTTGACTTCTTCAGCAAGTATTACACTAACAACAACATTGAGAGTGCCACYCTGTTRTACTCGGAATTGCTATTAAAGGAGTCTCAAAACTTTTTAAATGGCTACCACATYAAGCCAAAATCAAATGAGCTACAAATTTTAACCTTTAAAAACTTTTATTCAAAGATTAGCAACAGTACAACGGCAAAGGAAGAGAACCTTTTACCAAGCATTCAGCTAGTATATGGGCAATTCCCAAATGAGGTTTTATCTCAGATGTATGATGATCCAAACATTGAGGCCATTTCCCTAAACAGACAGTTTGTCTTRTCCACTGAGGATCAAKCCAGTGTTCAATACATCAACTACAACTCCGAAAACACCACCAGTGATCAAGGTAATAACCACATCTCCATTGAAGGTTTGAAAGAACAATCAAATGAGTACTACCAAGGTATAGGGGTTGATGTTTATATCTACGACACTGGTATAAAAAGAAGTGAAACACACTTTGGGACCAGATTGCACAAGATCTTGGACTATTCATTGKCTGAAGAAAGCGATGCTAARTATCATGAACATGGAACCAATGTTGCCGCCATCATTGGGTCYTCAASMATRGGGATCGCATCCAAATGTAACTTGTATGACATGAAGTTAAGCAACAAAAARACAACAGACTTGTTCACATTAATCATGGCCTTAAAGCAAGGCTATTTACATGCCAAAATGACAAACAGACCAAGCTTGTTCATGATCTCGTGGATTGCCAAAAAATCMCACATCTTAGAAAATGTCCTTCAAGAAATTCAAGAAAACAATGCCAGCAAGCTCACTGTTGTTGTTCCAGGKGGCAACTCACCAAAGACTTCTGCCTGTGCCTTGTCTCCTAGTGGGACTCTTGGTGTTATCAGTGTYGGGTCATTGGTTGATAAGGATTCAATCTACAAAAACGAGGAAAACTCTATCATCACTACAAATTTGAAAGTTGCTGACTTTTCCACCAATGGAATGTGTTTGGATTACTTTGCTTCAGGGTACCTAGTTGATACATTGTGTTTTGCTAAGAACGCTAATGAACAGGATGATTTGTACCAGTGCAAAAAATCAGGTACCTCAATAAGTGCAGCAATCGTTGCAGGCTATGAAGCTTTGAAACTAAGTGTTATTTARAAGATATAGSGAGTGGTAWAGTTATTATTATATARTTCAAGTCTAARATACTAGTACAGTATTATTATATAKGTGTTTCTTATGGGATTCAACTATGGCCAACTGTGTAGATATATAACAATTTCAAGGAAACTGAKTTGTTTGATTGAGATTTGTAGATTTCAAGATACGCGTAAAATGGATCTTTGTAGGAAAAAAAACGTGATGATTTTCTGAAATTTTCACTTATTTTGCTTCATTTTTCATACGCGTCTTKAACTATATCTGATTTTTTTTTTCACAAATKTTAATTCTTTCATTAACGACGACATGTATTAGAGCAATGAAATAAATCCCAAAYAYTACTTTCATTCRGAAAAGGGCATCTATAGTGTCAAACATTCAAACTTTAATTTAAATCAACTAAATATGTCTGATTTTGAAGACTTTGAAGATCTTTTTGATAAAGAAGCTGACTCTGTTCAAAAATCAAATAACCAACAGGAACAAATATCTGAAGATGATATCTTAGAGGATGAATTGATTGAGAATGAGGAAAATGAAATTAATTACTCAAAATATACAGACAATCTTGAACTTGAGGAGTACTTGAAGAGAAAAATTAATCATCTTTGTATAAATCTTTCCACCTCAAACCTAAATAACGAATATGACATCAATGCGAATACCTTGAACAACTTAAAACAAATTAAAAAGGGTCTATCATTTGATARYAAAGTGTTAGAGTCAAAGCTTATCTTCAAAGAACTTTACAACAATAACATATTGGAACATGATTTGATCAACATAATCAACATGTATCAATCTGAAAAAACTTCAGAGTACTTGATGAAGTGTATCTTCAGAGTACTGGAAATCATTTATAACATAACAACCAAAATTCAAATTAATGAAGATTCTTCCAAGAATGAAATTGAAAATTATAACCATGTCAAGAAGATTCAGCTGATCTACAAAAAGCAGTTACTTAATAAGAAGTTTTTGTCRAAAATCACCAAAATATTAATTGATATGGCATTCAAATTTGATGAAAATGCTTTCAAAAATGTTGGTTCAAATAAAAACAAAACGATTACCTTTGTAATAAATATAGTCAAGAATGTATTGGAAATAGACTTATTTGATTTGATAGTATCAGATGACCAATATAAGAAATTCAAAACAAATGCAAGTAGAAATAGTTCCCTTTCATGTTTACCTGCTGGATTAAACAAAGAAGATATAGGTATTAAGCATGTTCTACATATGTTTGAATCTTCAGGTTTGTTGACAGCATTGCTTAAACTAACACAAACAATATCTGAAGATTACAAGCTTGGTTATGAAAAGAAACTCGAACAGAAGACTATACTTTTACCATTATTTGAGATTTGGTACTCTTTAGTTAAGGACATATCTCCTGTAAGAGGCTCATTGCTCARTGACTCTAAAGGTGTATCCAAAGATAATTTACTCACAAGATCCAATTCATCTATTCAAAATTTATTGCTAAAGGATGAGGCATTAAAGAAAAGAATAGTTAACAACACTTCCTCAAGACACTCAAAGTTTGGCACATTGATAACTGTGAAGACTGACAAGAACAAGCGTACTCAACTGACGAATGTTAACAACAGGACTCTTTCGRATCTTTCATTGGACTTTTTGGATGATAACAAAAAGGATTTACCACAATACGGTGTTAATTTCAAGGACAAGGGGGATCATTGGTTAAAGTCTGAGTATTTGAACATATTGGATGATGATGAACAGGCTTTGAACATTCACTTTTATGACAATCCTAAGTTTATTGATATAATGGAAAAATTCATTTTATCCAAAACTTACAATAACTTCACCGTTAAAATGTTGGATGTAATTAACTTCTATAAAGAAACRCCTTATGAAATCACGGACCATTCAGATATTGTCATCAAATTYTTTACYATAAGCTCGTGGTTTTTAGAGTTCTATAAATCCAAGTTAAACTCCACAGATGATAAAAACCTTGAGAAATACAGAAAGTTACTGGTGCAATATATGAACTTCAACCCTAAGTACTTTGTGGGGGAGATTCATGGGTTATACACTGAGTTCACAACAGAAAGTAAAAAAATGAATTTCTGTGTGGTTCACAGCTTTAATARGTTTTATACCTTGTTGTTGGATTTGATCATATCTACCCCTTTGAACCTTATTACTGTTTATTTGATACCCACCATGTACATTTACAGTTCCWCCAATATWGTTGAGAAGATATGTTCTTTCCCAAGATTGCTAGAWAACTCAACAAATGTTCACATAAAGCARTCATCCTTCAATTTATTGAACACTTTGTTYAAGTTCAAGCATGAGTTCAATAGTTTATCGTTRAATAAAGAAGAAATTGAAAAGTCCCCAATGTWTAAACAYTCTCTTTCMAAAAATATGAAAATTCAAGGTATACAAGATAGTGACACAATGTAYTCYGAGATAAAGTACTTTTTGGAGGTTAACAAGGARGACCTTAAAACGTTCTACAAAAAYGTCTTCCATGCTGACTTGATGACMGCWYTAATATCTTACATAAACAATATCAATAACTTGAGCTACAGCTCACAAAAGACTCTGCTTAGATTACTCAACATTTGTTTGAAGTGTTATCCAGTGGCCCTGCAAAGAATAGATTTGATCATAAACATGAGACAGTGGATGAGCTCTCTAACAAAACGTGATCGTTTGTACCCSCACATTGATCAGTTTTCTACTAGAYTTTTATCACAGATTATAAAAAGAATAAAAACYAATCCCAACTCTGCTTCATTGGAATTGTTGTTTGTGGAAAAATCCAAAAGACTTCACTACATTTATGGTGATAGCTCATTTATTGAAACTGGKAAGGCCAGTGAGGAACTTTTAGAGGCAAAGTACTGCATACAGCCATCCTCATTCAATGAAAAKTTTATTAACAGTATTTCAGGATTRATAAGATCSGAATCYGTGAAGCATCAAWTAGGTGTGATCATTGGGTGTTTACAGGAAAAAARCAAAGATGATTCTGTAAAGGCTGTTCTTGAYCATATGAAGTATGTTAGAGATCGTGTCTCAACAGAAGACAACACCGATATGGAGTATGACATTGTGGGATACYTGCGGAARAGTGAAYACACTCAGCATARTGATATMCTYAACAAATGYGGRCAAGATCCWGATTTCAGACTCTTTTTRAACCTACTTTCCTATAAAATYCCCAAATACTCATCTGATCAAAAGTGTATCCTRTCATTGAACGATAATCAATTTACGTTCAATTTCTTYATTAATTTGATAGAAAACTTYYTGGAAACACCATTTGAGCTGAATTGGGATGAAGATATCAGTATGAACTCTCTGCTGATAAGACCAGCTTCTTATGTTGAATCTAAAAAGAGATCCACAAAGAAAGGCAAGAAAGTYGAGAAACARCAAAATAAAGATGAGAATGTTRGAAGAGCCGAAGAGTATGATAAGGAAGACGGATTTGTTGATGACGCTGAAGACGAAAATGATGATTCATATTTYAAGCAACTTTCTGAAAAAAGAGAAAGAAAAAARACCATTAAAAAAAGTAGTAAACTTTCTGTTGCAATTTTTGATGATGAAAACGGTTTAGATGATGTTGAGGATATYGACTTGAACATRGAGGAGACTGCTGTTTCACATCACGAARAAGAAACCACAAGCAAGGAATCCGAAGAGCAATTAATTAGAACAATTGTACCAACGGAGAAATTTGTTGTTGAGAAGATTGTTGAAAATACAAAGACTCAGTCAAAAATATCTTATGATGCAGCAAAGGCGCAAATGTTGAAAAGATCCGAGATGTTCAAGCAGCAAAAGAGAAGAATCCTAGAGGACTCAGAAGATGAATCTGAGGATGAAATACCTGAAAAGAAAAAAAACAAAACAGTGGACTCTGAATGATGGATTTTTACACAAACAACTCATATGTAGAATATATAATWAGGAATGCACCTAAACCTATGACGATGTAATACTTTATATTTTCTTTRTTGCTTCTTTCTGGATTCAGCAGAATATTGACTAAAGGAGGTAAWATGAATGCCATCAATGAACCAGCATAACTACCAACTAATTCCAACACAGAACCTAGATTTTCAATTTGGGTTGCAACAAGCGTTGACATCAGTGATATGGCAAATGTTATACCAAAGTGCTGAGTGTCCGACAACTCAATGACTTCTGATTTATTGAAATTGATTAGATCACGTATTACTTCTCTCAATACAAAAACCTCYAGAGGGTAKGTTGTGATCATGTTGAATGCAAAWAGGGCTCTTGAGATATTAATCAAAACGTCATCTTCGGGGAAGTTGTTCAAGATGTTTGAGTTCAGCTTTCCCTGRAATRTCAAGAACCCTGCTATTCCTATAATAAAGATGACTAAACCTGATATTATAGTTGAMAGATGAATCARTTTGTTGAAGTTAGCCTTGTTTTTCAAAGATTGGAAAATCATGGCTGTGTTATGGTGACAGATCATARCAAARTTGATGATGGACATACCTTTGACGATTTKTCTAAAATTGAAGCCATATTGCTTGAATGTAAGATTCATACCTTCCGCTCTATAATCAGTGTTCAAGAAGGGGCCCTTKATGATAACACTTAAAACAATGAATCCCATACTTATAMAAGCAATTGTYGAGAATCCACCCAACTTCCCTATATCACGGTGCAATGCTAATGGAAAGCAGACAAACCATCCACAAACAAGAATGGTRAAGCTTCTGCTTTTCAAAAAGGTTGCAAACCTAGGCATCAAGGCAACCAAGACATGGGGAAGGGTATCACCAATGATGATCAAAAAACTTATACAGCCACCAACAGCAAACATRCCGTTACCAAACAGAATGATGAATTTACCAACATTACCCATGGTGTATTCGACAGACTGCTGATAGGTTTTAGATTGACTGATTTTCAAATTTTTGACTATCAGTCTCATGGTGAAGTCCATGACCAGGACGGTGAAAGGAAGAATGACGGCCACACCCATAAGACCCACATAGGAAAAGGACATTGGGATGGCAATCAACCCAGCACCCAAAATGGAGTTCAAGGTGTTCATCAAGGCATTCAGCAAGGAAGCTTCACCATCAACTTCRTCGCTRAGAGGTTTGTTGAGGTTGTCCACTGGGCTTTGGTAAGTCTCAGCAAATGAACTTTCAGGTTGGAAGGAAGTTAATTCTAAGTCCTTGTGGAAGTCAGTATCTATATCAAAGAGAGTATCGCTAACGTCAGTCATTATACACTATTGGWTTTGATAATTTGTTTTTAATGGTTTTATGAAATTGTTTTACTTTATTAAAAATTATTGAAACTTTAAATAAATTGAAATAAAAAAATGAAWCATTCAGTATTTATATGATGTATTTTGAATGTTAAGAAATGATTAGAAAAACTCCCCTAATAACAATGTAGCTTGTTGTGTTTTTGCAAWGGCACTTGGTATATATTAAGGTGTAAAAACTAATAAGATTTWGCTTTGTTTATTAGTACTTTATGGTGWAAAATTGTATTCAATCATGTTGCAACTCTACCCCATATTTAAAACTATTGTAAATCTTGCTGTTTATTTTTTTSATTAGTTTAGTAGCCGGAGAAAGTTTCTAATAAAAAACTCATCGACATTGTGTAGCGTCAATGGTTCCAAAAATCGTGAACAAAATTATCGGTGTTAAGGAACACACRTTTTYAYCTTACAATGCTTSAGTTACAAATGAACCATACTATATACGTAGCTTAATCATACAGGAGAGGTGGGCAAACTACTCTCGTATTCCTCAAAGTCAAATCCACTCTGTTCTTCTTCCTCAASTTCATCTTCTGTAACATTYTCTAGTATCTTATCGACTGCATTATCTATTTCGGATATGTTCATATCGGGAGTTAATGATTTATTAATGGATAGTTCTTGAATACTTTCAGTTGTTTCCTKTAAACTGTCGACTGATTSCTTCAAGCTTTCGACTGAAYCCTTCAAACTTTCTTGTTCAATTAATTGATTGACAGTGTCCTTGTGAATGGTATTATCTTCGATGTCTAGAATAGGAGTGATTTTGGTATTRATACAGCCATTTTCATCTGTGTYCAARGACCAGATTCCTAAATTAGTCCAGTTCAATATACTTCTAAGCTTGCACAGCTCTATAWAGCTTAATTGGATGTTTGACAACAAATCTCCACTTTGTGTAGTTTCAATAACCATGTCACTTCCCTTAGTTGGATCATCCATGCTGGAGTTCATACTCCATATATTGAATGCATCTGAAATCATCGACACTCTCYTYGCTGCTCTACTGGATGATCTTTTTCTTCTCGTGGTACTTTGGCTCAATGGCTGCTCCTTTATGTCTATACTRGAATTGGACACCTTTTCCAAGTTCCAAACGCCCATTTTCAACTCTCTCAAAAAGCCAAAAATGTCACATATACTTCTTACCTTCAGTAAACAATAATGGCACAACAAGTACAAATTAAATTCTTTCTTTGAGCTTTGTGATGGTAACTTCATGTAATGAAGCCTGTTGTGTTCCAGAGAATCATTTCTTCTTTCATTACAAATGGAACAAGGTTCATCTATKGCCACAGGTGGGGCGGAGTCTGGAAACTTGTACATGTTTTTACCCTTGTTGACATATGAGCTTTTGAAATGTTCATTGTGTCCTGAGATAGGCTCAACCAATACTTCCCCTGATATGAACCAGTTGAACAAATTYTTCTTGTGGGCCCATGTYAAGCTCTTGGAATTGTCAAGTTTTAATATAGGCTCAATGTCTTGATTTATAATGATCTTTAATAATTTCGATCCATGTTTCGTATCTAAAATGGAGTTACTAGATTTCAACAAGGATATGAATCTTAAGTATTCTTGGTAAAATTCTGTGTCAAATCTGATATTTTTTATGGATGGGGAAAATAAAACCCTTTGGTCATGCACACTGTTGTTTTTATTTGTAATGTCATCATTGCTCTTTTCCATTGTTGATGAATCTTGTTGTAAAATGGCCTTCAAGCTATTYAATTGTTGWGATAAGTTYGTTTCAATATCCTCCTTTTCCTTCAATTGTCTTTGAATTTGCTTCAGTTCCAAATCCTTYTTRTAAACATTTTCCTTTTCAACACTAACCATTTTATTGGCTTCTTCGAATAGTGAAACTGACAGATCAGAAATTTCCTCACGAAGACCTTTGACTTCTTCCTCGGCTTTTTCCCTTARAACTTGCTGTTCCTGGTATGCCTTTTGTAGCTTTTTGTATTCAATGTCTTCTTGTAGCTTGATGAGTTTCTCTTCTAGCAGTTGGTTCTTGTTCATTGTTTCCATAAGYTGTTGCGACATRTCTGACAATGATGATTCTATTCTGTTTTTTTCYTCAACAGTAATGAAGCTTTCTTGACTRTTGGWTTGCTGCTTAGCAATGCTGTCTAACTCTGACATKATTTTGTTACAATGTTTGATGGGTGTAGTTTATTGTATTGGTTCGATGTTGATAATCGATAATRTTATACTGAATAATCACCGTGTTAAAAATAAACAWTTTTCCGTTTTAGAAAAAGAAGTTGTTTACGATTATTTTTCTTTTTTGGTSGCTCTRWATAATCTCTTTGGGGAGTACARCACGTGACYTATTAACAAATCAAGCCAAACCCAGCTGCGATCTCATTATCCAAAGAAAGACTRATACCAWTTAGAYATAAATASTAGTGTTCAATAAGGTAGTGTAACSACTGGTAAAAAAGTAAAAAAGAGTAAGATGTAWTTTTTTTTTTTTWTGTTAATTAGCTCGTGTGATATTTATATATTTCTTYATRTATAAAATTTAGTACTTGCTTGAAAAGAATCTGTTACTTCAGGTAATCTAAACAAGACAMAACTTCATTGACTTAAYCCTAACTGCTTATTAGATAATAATAACYTTGTCAGTATRTTTRTTACTATGTTTATGAGAGAATTATAAAGGTGAATCTCATTGGGCGTGGCTTCTTTTTGTTTCATTATTAGCTCCTTTAAGTTTAATGATWGAAATCCGTTGGGTTAAGTAATGTCTCAAGYCTGTCTATAATGATAGATACCGAATCTAGTTGTCATTTGCTGGGATMATYTTATTAAAGATTATATGACTATCTATAAATTAACCATTTAAAAAAAATGYTTATTYTTTTAACCTTTTAATTTATGATTATGTTCTTCTCTTAGTACTAATAGTTTTTCCTTTTTTTWGTAGCATTGATTAATTTTCAATTTATAATGGTATTAGCAATTGACATTTCCTTTAATGTTCATAACACTAATRTTGTCTTGCTTTGGATCTTTAATACCAAAACCATATCTTCTAGTTGAGCATTGGCTAGATTGGTCTTCCTTAGTTAGCTTGGAAAATAGAGTTAACATTCTGGTAGCGTATTCAGCAGTGTGTTGACTCGTAGTTGAGACAACAGTTAAGATGAATTCTGCAATTTGACCTTTTTTAATCAATGGATATTCAGTTTTCAAAAGCTTGAATAAGTTTTTGACAACCTTTGTTGGTAAGTTGACGTATCTACTGTTGGCCATCATTCTGAACAAATATTGGTTGGCAGTTAATGATAGTTCTAAGCCATGCTTGGAACCAACACCCTCTCCTGTGGAAACCTTGAATACCCAGTCATTRAAAGCATGCTCATCAACGGAGTTACCGAAKGTTTCAACATCGACATG
Organism: Hanseniaspora opuntiae; assembly: GCA_001749795.1. Taxonomy (NCBI): domain Eukaryota; kingdom Fungi; phylum Ascomycota; class Saccharomycetes; order Saccharomycodales; family Saccharomycodaceae; genus Hanseniaspora; species Hanseniaspora opuntiae. The sequence continues at coordinate 207,162 of LPNL01000002.1, forward strand.
GATGTTCAAGTTAGACAAACCAGCAAAWGTTTCAGTCTCTCTAAAAGCATCAATGTGTTCGAAAACAAATGGCAACTTTTCTCTCAAAGARTCAATGCTTGACATGGWACCAAAGGCAGCATAATCATTGTYAACAACATTGAAACCAATGGTTGAAAGCATGGTCTTCATGTTGGATTGGTTCAATTCAAACCAGCCAGCATCGGCCAGTTTGACCATAATAGAGGTCAAACCAAACAACATACCAGACATGTTGATTCCACACAAAACCATTTTGTGGTCSAAAGCAGCACCTGGATGAAAGACACAGCCTTCCAAAGCACCAGTGGCACTGAAGAACATGTTGGCCATGTCCCAGGCCAAGGCTTGTCCGTCAACAGCAGAGGTGGATACATCATAATCAGCTAAATATTGATTTCTCAAAGTCAATTCATTTTGAAAAAATGAAAAGAACTCATYGGCCTCCTCATCCAAAGCGGAAGAGGTAAAGAAATCAGAAGCAATGTTGGAGACGTTAAACATTTCACCAAACAAAGCAATTGAGTCTTCTGAAGTTAAGACAACTTCAGAAGAAGCAATTGGAGCAGCAGAAACTAAATTYAAAATTTTAGTTGAAGCGATTAAAGCGGATAATAAAGTGGCTTGCATAGTTAAWWATYTTTTTWTTTCTTATGTAAGTCARGTTAATGATGGGTGGTTTTATTATTTATTTCTTTAAACTTAACTTATGAAATAAAATATATATTTTAAAATAAAAGATTAAAGACTAAAGATAAAGAAATGAAAATTAGAAAATAAAATTTGAAATGAAAAAGAAGCTCCTTATATAGTTTTTRAAAATGAGATTTTCATTAGAAAATTATTATTATGTTAAGYAACATTGCTYATATAAACTAAATTAATGTATAGAAATAAGTGATGTTCCCTTATAAACATTTTATTAGTTTTGTTTTATTTTGAAAATAATCATAAGTCTTGAATTTTAGAGAGCTGACTGAGAGYGTAATTATAGTGAATATCTCATGTATTTTTTATCAATAAATTTCATCGATACTGTGAAAAAGACAGCTTTTTGTATATTTTTTCCATTAATAAAATTTATRATGTGTTTTTTTTTATCCCCAATTGATTAAACCTCTTGTTTTTCTAGATAGCCCTTCGTAAGTACGATACATCCAATAAAAAAATAAAATATTTATACATAAATTTGCTATGTCATCACTCTCTGAAAGTAAAGAAATGTATATATTTTTTSTATTAGAATTGTAAACCTTTAGTGATGTAWCAATTTGTATTAGAAAASTTCAATGTTTACTTGGGTTCTCCCTTAAAAAAAAGGCTTATATTGTTTACTAAAAGAGCATCRTGATGTACATCTTATTTTTCATTAAAATATAAACTAATRAGGAAATAACAGAGTATACATCACTTTTTTCCAACTTCAAATACCTCAACAGGGTTTTTCTTCTATTTTTGACAAATGTGCTAATACATATCTCATTAGAATTATCACTTGGAAAAATAACGCATATCGTTGATYAACTAATATTATCGTTTTGCAGGGGGAAAAAATTAAAAATTGAACGGTAAAACCCTCCCTTAATTTTTCACTATTCTAARACTTTAGAAAAAAAGAAGCAAAATAAATTTTTAAAATAAATTATTAATGAAAAAARAAAGTGATTAGCAAAGACAGCAAGTACACCATATACCATAAGTGCTATGAAGCCTTTAACTAAATACCTCACTYTTTCKGGAACTGTTCTTTCCTCAACATACTACTACTCTGAAGTCAACAACTCCTTGTATGAGCAGCACAACGAATATTATAAAAATATAGACAATGAAATAAAATACTTGAAATTAAAGAATAACTTAAGCACCGATTTTAAGTCTCCTAAATACCCRATTATTTTGTGTCATGGATTGTCAGGCTTCAGTTCTGTCCAGATTMTTCCATCTCTGTCGCAAATCAGGGGTCTTTTTGGAATGGATTCGTTAGAAGAGGCTAAGGGTATTTTATGCATCGACTACTGGCATGGTATCAAGGAAAAACTTGAAGAAAACGGATGTAAGGTTTTTATAGCAAAAGTGTCTCCTTATGGAAGTATYAARAGTAGRGCACAAACGCTTCATCAATAYATTACTGAAATATGTGACAAGGAAARCATTCAAAACGTTAACYTAGTTGCTCACAGTATGGGTGGACTTGACTGTAGATACYTAATATCAGGTATCAAGGATAAGCCATATAAGGTTCTGTCAGTCACCACCATATCTACACCCCACAAGGGCTCGGAAGTTGCAGATGCACTCACCAAACTGGACACGTTACTTCCTGARGCATTTGCACAACTGACCACAACATACGTGGATAAGTTCAACAAGGAATTTCCAAAGGATAAAGATGTCAAGTATTTCTCTTATGGAGCCTACTGCTGGCCCAAATGGTATAATTTTTTCTACATAACATGGAAATACTTGTTCTATCACAACGAGGACGTTCCACTAGAAAAAMGAATGAACGACGGGTTAGTAACTTTGGAMAGTGCGAAATACGGAGAGTATTTGGGWACTCTAAGACATGTTGATCATTTGACACTAATCAACTGGATGGATTTAAGTAAGAAACTKGCTACATTYAGACTCATGAACARTAARAAAAATGTACAAGAAGTTGATAAAAATAACGATCAGGACATTACCAGTGATATAGACATTCTGCAGTTCTACGTGGAAATATGTGATAACCTWGGTCGTTTAGGCTTTTGATAAAAYYTGWCTTTTTATRYTTMTTTTCCATCTATATATTTTYACATATCWTGTTATTTTTCAAATAGTTATCTACTCTTTGAAGGTCATATAAATACATCTTTGTTGAATTTGTACAGTTGAAGGGGAGTTTAAAGCGAATACATTTATTTCCGATGTTTACGTATTTATTTTTATGGGTTTACTTCCGATAAATGGTCTAGAATATTTATCCTTTTTTTTTTATTTTATCTTTGTTATTTTGGTTTAAATAAAATTGGAACATACAATGCTGTTTCAACAAAAATCAAACACATTTAACCAATTATAACCCCTTATCATATCCTAATATATACATATAAATGGAAAAATATCCTCATGTTCACTCACAGAACTTGTTGAAAYTAATAGCTATTGAGTTCAAGGAATGTTTATTGGACTCCCCTTCTTTTAGAGCATCAACTGCTTTCAAGTTGAGAGAACTCAAAGACAAATACATAAACATTGATTATARCACATTCAGYCTAARCAATCTTGAYTCTTGGRTYTACTCGGATATTACAGAYAATCARATCATYAAAATATACCACAAYCAYATCAAAAAAGCACTWAAARRTGAAGAGATTTTRGACAAAAATGATATCAAAACCATCAAGTCYTTATTRAACTCATTYAATAWWTTTATTCTTGATTTTGAGTYATATARGGCAAAGCACAATGARTTAGTAATKGCATTYACYAGYAGTAATTACACATATGAYGATGAAGCCTACAGAARAGAYGTTATCAACTTGTTTACATTGGAAATTAAACATCTGAGCAATTCTTTGAATCTTACACAWCAGTTAAAAAACATCAAGGTTTCCCTAAACATATTTACAATGGAAATTATCTTGAAGCTTTACAAGAARTCTATTCAAAGTGATGACTGCCTAATTTACTCGGAGAGCATCGATCAGCTAGAGACATTGATAAARAATTACAAAAGTATTTATRACTCTCAACAAGTCTTGAATAAGGATATTAACATAAACAAAAACCTCATTATCAAGGCCTTTAAGAAAAAGTATGATCCTGATCTACTCCTAAYAAAGTATCACTCAAAGAACTTTTACTCGGATCTCCAACAGAATGTGTTTAGGGACTATGAACTTTTTGATTTCAGTTGTTGGATCTTACAAATCAATGGGGATATGAAGAGGCCTATGTTCATCTTTGTTAAAAACTACATGTTGGGTATATTTGAATTATCAGATGATGGTACCTATGTTGCTGAAACAGACAAGTTTGGCTTAAATGTGATCGACTTCAAGATTGTGGACATGAATAATGAAGAAAATGGTTACAAGATGTTTTCATTCATGTTGGTCTTTGATGATTACAAGTCAGAAAATAAAATTGAAATGGAATTCCAAGCGGTAACCTCTGTGGACATATGCAAGCTTCATTCAGTTATTATGAACATAAAAGACAAAATCAAAGAAAACTCATTACCTAGGGATGTCATTGAAGCTTCAAACAAAAGATTTTCTCCGTTATTCAAGGAATTCTTTATTGAAAATCAAGAATCACCTTTAATAAACTACGACAATAAGGATTCAGTTTCTCTATTGAAAAAAGTTGAGAAGTTTATTAAAAAGGATCTATCTCTTACAGTTGGTTTGAGATTATTGAACAACATTGACATGCCTATTACCACATCGTTTACAAACTTAGCTCTGTTTGCCAATGTGTACATGACCCTTACCACAAATTGTGTACCCAATGCAATTATCGCGAATACTTGGGGATCTGAATATTGGGCGAATTTGTTCATGAAAAATAAGGACAATTATAACTATAACACTCAACTGTTCATAAAGACTCAATCAGATGCGGCGTTCACCATACACAATGTTCCGTTCAGACTGCTCTTTGGGTACATTCAAGGTGAGAGAGCATACTTCTCATTGAACTGTTACTTACACTTCACTCAAACAGACAAATCTACAGAAGATGGCAATGTTTATTTCAAGGGTTCTATGTTTGTTACACATAAGAAGCTGTATTTTTACTTAAGCTCATATGGATTGATATCCTTGTTTTCAATCTTCTTGGAAGACATTCTTGATATTCAGTTGATTAAGGGTAAGAATCAGATTGAACCGTTAGAGATGATTATTTATGATAAACAGAAGTTGAATGTTAGAATAAGAATTAATTTCACAAAGTACTTCAAGATGGATAAGGAATATGTAGTTCCAAAGGAGACCGATGACTATTTCAAGGAGGTCTTGTCATTGTTATCCATTAAGGAAAAGATTCTGTTTTTGATTGATGCTAACCATCAAAGCTTAGGGAAAAAGGCTGAAAAGTCAGGTTTGATTCAACAAAGATCAGTAAAGGATGATGAAAACACAATTAAGGCTTTGCATGCAATTGACTACAGATACTTCTTGAAAAACCAAACTGAGGAAAAGTTGATACTCTTCAAAAATAACGCCCTGAATGGACAACCTGTGTACAAAAATGTCGAAGAAGATGTACGTATTGCACATGGAATTGATTTGAACAATGGAATCGATATAATCCAGTTCAAAACCAGTATATCAACGAAGCACACAATGGCCAAAATCCATAAACTTGAAGTTCCTATAAAACTGGATGCATTAGGTTTGCTGTTTTTGGGGAGAAGAAATGTGTTTGCTAGAAATCTGTRCAAGGAGATTTGCCACATCAATACGAAGAGAGGAAAGGACGAAGTTGAAGATTATGAAAATGGCACAGATTCTGAAGGCTTCGCATGGGCAAAAGATGGTAAGTTTTACAGCAGATCATACAAGGCTATTTTAAGGGAAAGAAGAGTCTTTTACTCAGACGAAGCAACTCCTGGTGAAGATGTATTGAATACTAATGAAATCTTTGTTAAGGATAAGTTATTGCAGTACAAGCAAAACGAAAATTTCATARTCAAAATGGAATTTGGAGACTTTGAAATACCATTAACAGGGGTTATAAGGGCTAATCTTTACTTCATAGTTGAAAGATTGGACTCTAAGAAGTCCATGATATCTTTCTATTTTGASGTTTATCCTTTGGAAGAAATTCATAGCAGTCAATATYTAAAGAGATTGTTATTCGAGATATTRAACAATTACTTGTATAARAAGCATTTGAARTCGTTGATGCTTCTCAAGCTTGCATTAGGAAAGTACTACAAAAACATGGGTAAAGGAGAARATCAATACATYAAGTGCYTGAAAATMAGYAGTACCATWGACATYGAAAGACCWGATGRAAMTMTKGATAATATYCACAAGAAATATGTTAGGATCAATAGAATGAAGCTTGTTAAAMTCATCATTACTCATTACATTATGAGAATTGGTKTWAATACATGCATGRTGATAAAAAAGATATATTTCATYCTRGGTACATTGATAACAAACATASTATTGATWAACASAACATTGATGWTTGGAYTGATYATWTCAGTRCTYTTKAATGTGTACTTAATTAACAATRATYTCTTYRAAACYTGGTTCYTGGCAAGAAAGCTYAATAACGTCATGCSAAACGACGTTGTTATTCAGAGAAGCTTAAGTTTGACGGATTTGGATGCACTGATGGCTGAAAGATCATTCAAACTRGATAAGGACAATGTTCTATTGAACAACTTTGTGATGTACACTGCAGACAAGACAGCATATCAAGAAAAGAGGAGGGGTATGGGTWTTGAAAGAAATCAATTGCTGGTTAACCTGGATGTATTGAACAGAAAGGAACAAAGGTTGATAAAGGAGGAGTATTCTGAATTTATTAGAGCAGAGGCTAAGTACTGTAAAAAATATGAACAAAATAAAGAAAATTATGGAGACTTTGACTTGACTAACTATTGTGATGWTGTTGTTGACAAYTATATATCTATTCAACTATTATAATACACTATARWTATGTTATAAATTTRASTTTAATATTTTTTTAAAACAACATGTTTTCATATTAAAATTTRTGTTTTTACTTGTAAACTYTTRTKWRTTTTTAATTTAGTAAAAAAACCAAAAACMAAWAAAACTTATTTTTTTTTAATAAWWWTTTTTTTAAGTATAAAATTAAAAATTRAAAATCAAAATAAAATCAAAATAAGACATTTATATATACAACGTGTTTCCATCTATARCATTTGAGTATTAYGGTTAGCAAAATYTATTAAATATTAATWTCCATWGSTTGKTTARRACGAACCACGTAACTTATCTYTAATTCTAATTATTTTATCCTTATTCTTACTTTCTCTTACTATRAACTTGTGAATCAARTCATCCTTTATACTACTGTTATCCTTCTTGTCTGTGATGTTATACTTCTTAATGGTATCTCCATCCTCGTTTTCAATGAAGTAGTTATYTCCGATAATGTATCCGTAATATTTGGTGTTGTCATCAACGGGAACATCAGACTTGAAGTCCTTGTCCTCTTGAATGTTGATGTGGTTGATAACGTCTCCATCCTCATTCTCCATGATGATATCCTTACCAACTTCATAAGTGTTTAGAGGAATGCTGTTGTGCTCAATGGAGTATATTCTTYCAAGAGGCACATCGTTTTCTGTTTCATGTTTGCTATGTGWTGATTCTCTCGTAATGATTTCCTTCAATCTGTTGTTACTATCATCTTTAACTTCTTTCTTATCTTCATTGTTTAAGAACGGTGGCAAGTGAACAGTATCATATTGCAGATCCTCATCCTCTTCTGTTTCATCACTGTGCAKATATTCTCCTTCACTGTCAAAGTCATCATCAAAGTATCTATTGGATTCATCATCGTGTTGGATTCCTTCTTCAAAGTCATTGTTGTCAACATCTGCGGATTCCAATTGAGGTCCAAGCTTGAATGCATCATTGGCAGCAGCCTTTTCTCTCTTTTGTCTTTCTTGACCCAACTTATTCATGTTTTTGTCCAAGTCAGTCTCCATTCCTAGGAACTTTTGTCTTTTATACTTCATCTTGTTGATCTTTTTCATTAATTTATTAGTCTTGTTATGTCTCTTAGGTTTATTTCTTTTGATTGAGTTGGATGATGAGAACAAGTCACTAATACTGGCTTCTTCGTCTCCTTCATTACTAACCCTTCTTTTTATTAWATCCGGCTCTTCATTATCATCATTACTAGTAACAACCTTCACATTACTATCCGACTCAACAATTTCTTCCTCCTTTGGTAATCTGTTCATCCAATCTTCATCCATTCTTTCACTGTTACCGGTTTTATTAGTCTTTTTGGTCAGCGTTCTGGTGTTGACAGTCCAAGTTCTACTTATTGATATTGAGTTTATTTTTTTACCCAACATGAACACAGCAACAGTTGTACCATGAACAATAATACTGACAACAACCCAAAAGGTCACAATTGGCCAAAGCAAGTAAATGATTCTGTAATATTTGGAGTCCTCTGGAGGTAAGGTGGAAAGGGGAGTGTGGTTTGAAACACCTGAGTCATGCTTTTCAGTGTACTCCTCCAATGATGATCTAGCAAGAATGGAAGCATAAATGGCACCAACACCGGTTGTACCCCAAACAGAGGTGAACACTGCCTCTCTGAAGTTCTTCAAATCAGGAATAAACTTCCATAATAGCAAGACACCAGGGATTCTCTTCAAAAAGATCATGACGATGGCCAACAAAATCAATCTCCAAACATCAAGACCTAAGTAATGGGAGTTGAAGTTCTTCCATGGAACAATGGAACCAAAAATAATAAAGTAACCGTAGTTCAAAATCAAATCAATAACTGAACTTAAACCTGTTTCTTTGGTCTTTTTACTGAACCAACCGTCCCAGGAAAAGGCAGCACCAGCAGCAAAACTAACTAGTAAATCATCCACTTGAAGAATGGAACCAATACCAGCACAAAGAACAGCTAAGATCAAGTAAAAGGCCAAGAAGGACTCTCTATCTATGGTTTTCTTTTTAACAGCAAACTTGATACTGTGTCTAGCAGTGTACCCAATGAAAACACCAATGATGCATCCAACAATACACTCATAAAGAATTGTAACACAAATCCAGTCCTTGACTATATGCTTGACTCTTTTWTTGCCATGGAAGACAATCATATTGATGGAAATGTAAATAAAAGGRAAAGCCATACCATCATTACAACCAGATTCACAACCTATCAAGTTTCTTAGATGCTTTGGAACATGTTCCTTKGCAAAGTTACCTGTGATGATGGACTGGGACAAGACAGGATCAGTTGAGGTTATGCAGGCAGCCAACAACAACCCCTCAGCAATGGAAATGCCAGGAAGAATGGCGTATGTCAAGAACCCCATGGAAAGCCACCCAATTGTCATGATGGGAATCAATAGCATAACAACCGACTTGTAATGCTTTAGGAGATACTTCTTTGGTAGTTCAACCGCAGTGGCAAAAATTTGAATACACAACAAAATTCTGCTTAGTTCCAAGATGATGGAGTCTCTGTTACCCCACTTGTTGGGGTCAAACCAGTTCAAGCAGTGGGGACCAATGATGATACCATAGATGGTGGATATTGTGGATTCACCGATGTAGAGCTTTTCCTTTATGACAAATGACAGTAAGGAGAACACTATGGAGAAAAGGGATATAAGAGCATAAGCGATATGRGATTTAGTGGTTGCCAAATGGTCCCATACCATTTTTGTTTAAAATTGGAGTATGGTTTAGTTTGGTTGACTATGTTTTAGTGTTGATGTCGATATGGATTATACAAGGGGTAAAGTATTATATAGAGCTATTTTTACTTTTTTTTTCTAATATGAAATAAGAACAGGGGAAATAATCTCTGTCTGGCAATACCACGTGATGTGTGGCTTAAGCGGGAATCAGAGGCTATGCATTAGATTGTGTGTGCAGTTGAACAAATTGGTGCACAAAAAAAAAAAGAGGCAAAGATAAGATGTGTAATCGTGTTCTATCGTTCCATCTTATCCACAGCCACTTATGATGGATTATTCACACAGTAAATARGCACAATAGATGCTTATCACTAATACACAGATCCTTTGGGTTACTTACTAAATATAGATCAAGATYTTTTACCTGTTCTTGTAGTATWCTGTGGTGTTAAATTAACTGTCAATAGCAATTCGCTGAAAAAAAAAATGTAGATTACGATTAAACAGATAATGGGTATTTTTSAAAAAAWAACGTTCAAAAGCGGTTATAATTAATAGTTAGCTTTTGATGAATCCAATTTGAACTATACGTTGAGACTGGTGTCAATCATCACTTTAACCAAATAGAATCAGTACGCATTGAATGCAARCGCAATGGATATTCCTAATACATTCAGTTCAAGGTTAGAAAATTMAGTCATCCACTGGACCACGTACAATTTGCTACTAACATTGTGTACTTATGAGAAAGGGTCCAAGCAATTATTGAGACTTATTTTCTTTTATTARAGGTCAAAGATTCATATGCGATCTTTACACAACTTTAGTCCAATGAAACATAAGTCCTGGATTTAATGATAATAAATGAAGAAATATAAACTATTGCGGGACAGAATACATTWTTAATAAATTTTTATGTTACCCCATTTTTTAGATTAATTAAWAATTTCCCAAATAGCCAATTGTCTCCCAGTTAGGAMATTTTTACCGTGAAAATTTTTCTTGTAAGAAATTTCTTTTTTTGCTTTCTTTTCACACCATCTTCCAAAGAAGAAAAAAAAAAAACACCGTGTTACATGTCCATGTAGTATTTTTTCTACTTCAATCTGTACACACTAAATCAAATAACCTCTCTTTGGGTATTTCATAAATTACCAGATAACCCATACAATTCACATATATAAATAAAATGGTTGCTAGAACTTGTTACGTCTGTGGTAAATTAGGCCATCTTTCCTCCAACTGTACTGAAGAATCCAAACTATGTTACAACTGTGGTAAAACCGGTCACTTAAAATCCGAATGTACTGAACCGATTACTAATGATAATAAACAATGTTACAAGTGTAGTGAAACCGGTCACTTATCAAGTGATTGTGACGTTTTGAAGTGTTTCAACTGTCAAGAAATCGGTCATATATCCAAGGATTGTTCCCAACCAAAGAAGRCCCCAAAGTCTAAGTTTAAATGTTATAAYTGTCAAGGCTTTGGCCACATGAGCAGAGACTGTCCAACCAGCAAAAAGTCCAGTAAATGTTTCAACTGCCAAAAATTAGGCCACATTGCCAAGAACTGTCCTGAACAATCCTAATTATAATTATATAATTCTTTYAAGTATCATTCTACCTCTTTGTGTATAATCTAAGTTATGAACTCTAACAATGTTGTTTTTATCAATCAGTTTACTCARTAAYAAAACTCCCTCCAAGTCTCTCTCTTTTGAARGTTTATTTTCATATGTTTGCAAGAATCTCTTTCTGCTGTATCCATACAAAATAGGGATATCCTTAAAATTAGGGTTGTTATCTTCCCAGGTTTTTCTAAAGTTTTTGATTATCTCATAACATTCCCACTGCGTCTTTCCAAATCCTAAACCAGGATCAATGATGATCTGACTTGGTAACACGTTGTTTTCTATCAAATAGTTAAATTTAACCATTAAATTGTTGTAAACTGTTTGATTAATGTTTGTATCACTTTCCGATTTTGCCTTTTCTATTTTTTGCAACTCTTCAAAAGTTTCACAGGGGACGTGATTTAAAACATAGCTTGTATCTCTATTTTTGGTTAATATTTCACACAATTCCTTTTTTCTGCTTTCAAAATCAAACCCTACATCATTAATTATGTCAATATCATTTACGTTTTCTTTGATCACTTCATTTCTGTAAGTATCCAATGAAATTATTATTTCCTTATTTTTATTTCTAATGTATTGCAATATTTCCTTACATCTTTTGTTTTCCAATTCAACATCAATCTGTTCATCCTTTTTGACTGGGTTTGTGCTGCAGCAACCAACATCTAAAATAATTTCCTTTTCATCAATGTTTAATTCTTTTATTTCCTTGATAATACTATCATATTGTTCACAGCTCAAGTTTCCATCTGAGAATGAATCCTTTGTATAGTTCAATACTTTCATGATTTTCAAAGAATCATTTTTATCAAAGCTTAGGAATCTATTGTTCTTGAACATTAGCACTCTATTGATTCCCAGATCTTTGATTTGAGATAGTTGATTTGTTATAGGCTCAAAAGATATAGGATGAATATTTTCAACTCCGTCAATGCCTATTATTTCATTAAGTGGACTCAACACAAATGCTCTTTCTAACATCCCCTTATGTGGAATGATCAGATCTTTGGTGTTTAATACAACATGTTCCTTAGGTGTATGTGAATTTTCCTCACATTTTAAGTAGTAAATTATATCCAAATCTATAGTTCTTGGACCATTATCAAACTTTTTGACCCTGTTCAAATCATCGTACTCTATCTTCTTCAATTCCTTCAATAGCATGAATGGCGGTAATTTGGTGTACAAGGAAAATGCTGCATTGTAGAATCTATCTTGATCATGATAGTACATTGGCTCTGATTGGAAAATTGATGATACCTTATCTATCTTAACAACACTTGGATTCAAACTTAAGTTCTTGATGGCTAAGAATATATTTGCTAATTTATCACCCATGTTTGTACCGATACTTAAGAAAACTTTATACAAGACCTTGTCATCAATGGTATCCAGTTTATCATCAGAAACATTACACACAGGTAAATTGAAATCGTTGTTTTGTGCAAAATATTTAAAATCATATTTCTTAAGCTTTAAATCCTCCTCATAGTCTTCAAATGTTCTTAAACAACTGACACCCACACCATCATCACATTTCAAAATAGCCTGTGGCTTTAAAACAGAAACATGAACTTCCTGTAAAACCTTTGTATCGACTTTTTCTTGTATCAAGGTGTTGTAAACAACACCACCAGCATCGTTAACTAATGCTTCGACCGTTTTGAACATACTATTATCCAAGAAGCTTCCTACATTTGAGCAAACCTTTTTAATTAAATTGTCACTTAATAAGTCTTTATACTGGGAGTTTATTTTCAAGGATAAAGACACATTAATGTATTGCTTCTGTAACCTTTCAAAGGTAAAGACACCAATGTATGTTAATGACTGAATACTGTTAATGTTCAATGTATAATCTAAACCGTCATTGTTGTTCGTAATCAGTTCTATATTCTTTGAACGCAGGTGGTTGTTAGGGGCTTCAATGTTGACTACAAAATTCTTTGAACCACCACCAACAGTTTTGTTGATATGATTTCTCACATGATCATTGACTTCAACTATATTTTTAAAGTTTTTTCCCTTTCCAAATTCCTTCATCAAGGAGTTGGATATGACTGCATAGTTCAAGGTCGCACTCAAATCGTCATTTTCTGAGCTTCTAGAAAAATCACTTTTGTAGTAAAGACTTAATTTCAAGGCCTGCTTTGTTGGAATGTTCCACAGGTTGTTTCCCATATGCACATCCACATTCAGCTTTTTGATATGAATAACATCATTGAGCCTTCTACTTGAGTTTCTTTTACTAAAGAGTGCCACACTTTTGTAAAAGTTCATCTCGTCAGGTATAGAGAAATGGGCGTATATTAGTTAGTTTTGACTTTATTTWTATGATTTATACACACAAMTTTTACTATACAGAAATTTCTGAGATATCAAATTGTTGTATAAATTTTGAAAAAGTTAAATTTATGTGATAATATACTCCACGAATAATTTTTTTTTTGCACAATTCGATGAGAATCGGATTTAAAAGCTTATATACTTCAAAACCTACATYAAAAAACAAAAGCAGTGAAGTTATTAATSTGACGAGAGTTCATTACAAATCAGCAATTAAATGATCTATATATCTATATACAAAATCCCTAGAAGGATCARAAGTAAAATCCATACTAAACATAAATCATATTGATGAGTGAAACATTTTCTTTAGTTCAAYAAGTATTCCATTTCTTTATAGTATTCAGGATCCATTACATCCTTCAATTCATTCTTATTCAACCATTTGTGTTCAACTTTATCGTTTTTGAATTCACCAGARAATATGATGCTCTTAAAGTAGAAAGTGTTCTTTAATAATTTACAAGGAGTTTTTGAAATGGACCACAGTTGCATGTTTTCACCACCCAGTTGTTTCAAGTTATCAACACTTAACAAGTCAAGACTCTTCTTATCGTTAACCAACTGTTTGTAAGCATCCTCGTTGTTTTTGAATGTAGGGAAGACCCACTTGTTTTGKGAYTTRATGACCAARTAYAAGTCGTTTTCCAAGGATCTATCAAGCTTRGTGAAGTCATTTTCCTTATCTGCCTTRGTGACTCTACTATTGAAGGTAACCTCATTCTCATTGTTTTTCTTCATACTTTCATCGTTCAATTCACTTTTGACATCCTCAACTAGGACAACATGGTCACAATCAGTTTTTTCTCTTCCACCCTCATTGTACTCTACAGACTTGTTGTCCTTGAATATTAATTCATCGTTCTTGGAATATTTGTTTAGAAGTTCCATGTCCGGCTTAGGCTTTTGGACATTTTCAAATTCCATGGTCTTCATGGTTCCAGGTGGGTAATAGTAGTCTTTAGGAAAGTCTAAGGCCATTCTGTTATACAGACCTTGTTTATATTCGTAATATTCTTTTTCATAAGGAGTTAAACTCTTGGTAATGATAGGTATTCTCTTCAGTATAGAACCTATTTGCAGATCCTTGTAGACAGAGTTTTGCAGTAGTCTAGTACACTTCAACATTTTTGGATATACGTATTGTTATTTGGTTTTTAGAAACATTGTAGTTGTTGAAAAWGGATGAAATATTTGAAAGTTTCAGAAATAATAAAAGAAAGACTTGATTTTCAATATCCAAAAAAAAAACCAAAAGCCAAAAAAAAATTTTTTTTCTTCTAACTTTCAAAAAAGGAAAGTAACCAAATTCTTTGGGTAAGATTTTAAGATTCAAWAGAACTTTTTAAGAAATCATTTAATACTAATGATAATTATGAATTCAAATGTACTGATAAAAAGATTTAATAGATATATAMCTTACTGAGGATGTTGATTCAGTATGTTCATCAAGTTGTTCAATTGGTTTGATGAAGGTTGTTGGTTATACATTCCTTGGTTGTTTTGCTGATTGTAGTTGTTGTTCCCCTGTTGATACATCCCATTCGATGACTGTTGATTGTACATGTTGTTTTGGTAGTACATTTGCTGTGGCTGTGATACGTTTTGGTATTGCTGTTGCCCATACAAGAATTGCTGCTGTTGAGCGTATCTTTGGTTTAAAATTTCAGGGTTTGTTCTTGCTAACTCTGTGGCTTKTCTTTGTGATAATGGCTTATTTGATATGTTTGCATGGTCTTGGAAATCCAGTCTTCTGTTATTAATCTTCGTCACTTCATTTGGATTGTAATCTGGTTCTTCAAATAACATTCCACTGACCATATCTTTCCCGTTGGTTCCTCCCCATTCAGAGTTTCTTGCCCATTCCTTTTCAGCATCTGTAACCACGTACAAAGGTATCGTACTGATACCAGTATCGAAATTGAAATAGGCTCTTGGTCCAAATCCCAAAGCCCATCTAACTCTTAATTCATGAGGGTCTTGTGCAGATAAAATATTAAATGTCTTGATGATGTTTTCAGCTTCTGCTCTCGAGTATGCCTTCACAAATCCATGTCCTTTTTTACCATTCAAAAAGCATGTTTGTATTTCACCATATGGCTTAAGTTTGTTAACCAGGTCTCGTTTKGTGTCCCTGTTACTTATCCCTCCTATGAACAGTGTTCTAGACATGACACGGACATTGTTCAAAGGACATGTYGCATCATTCATGACAGGCTTATTTCTGTAATGGATGGAGCCAACTTCATTCTTTTCTCCAACAATCAACGTCATCTGATCCCTGTTTTTCACGGTATCATGGTTATCCACTTTGTGATKTCTGTTTTGATTGKRYTCTTTTTGKTCTGGYRTGTTATTTTCGTTCAAGTTTTTTGTAACAATMAGATCCATTGGATTATCATTCATRAAAAATAAAACCTCCTTYAGGGCTCTTAGTTGCTCCTCTTTTCTTTCAATATTGGATAAGGACTCATTAATGAATGGCATTTTGGTGCCATTTTTGGYCTTTACATARACATGTCTAGGYAAAGGTTCATTRACYTCARGTTCCTTATACTCATAKGARGGAGCYTCAAATGGTTCAGGTKCATYGGMTTCATATTCCTCATTTTCTTTAGGAGTGGTATCAACCTCATCTGTATCTGAATCACCGTTATTTAATAAACTTTCATTGAACAAGCCTTCACTGATCCAAACTTCCTTTAGTTGATTGATTTTTTCWACTTCTTCATTGTCATCTAATTTTTCCATGCAATCACTTAATAAATCTTTTATGTTGTCGGAAAATTTCTTGATAATGTGCTGAAGAGTACCTGGCTTATTATTGTTATCCAAGACATGCAGGCCCAAATCATTACAGTTGTTCAATGCAGCTCTACCTAGAGAGTCAACTAGATACAAGGAACCAACTTTGTGAGAGGGAGATGCCTCCTTAGAATAATCAATAATCAAGTCAGTAACTTCATCTTCCAATTCGATGTTCTTTAAGGTGTACTCAGTAAGCTTATTGATTCTCTTGGCTGATACACCTTTCTTTAGGTTTTTCAGTTCTTCAAGAACTTCTTTAACATAATCAATCGACATATTTGACAAACTGAKTACTTAGGTACGGGTTCTCTGGAATGTGATTTTGGTTTTTGTTTATTTTAATAGTTAAACTATATGATATGTATGTTCTAATGATGATATTAAAAAAAAAAAAGAAAGAAAAATACGAAACCAATCTCGTTTTACAGGATATTTTTTTTTTGGAAAAATCATTTCCAAAGGCAACGCAATTATACGTGTGTTCTACTATTATTACGTATGCTTCCACCTAACTTTGTTTAGTACCAATCACTACTTGATAAAGTCAACATTTATTTATATAGTATTCATGCATTGTCCTTACAGTCTAGGCTTTTAATATTAATAGCAGAAGAATTCAAATTGGGTTTACTCTAATTTTGTATTTTCTGTTATGGCAATGAAATCTACCATGTATTTCTACTTTAGGAAATTATGTGACTCTTGATGTTGCAGCTGGGTAACTACTCTTATTCAATGTCTGTCACACACTCATTGATGTTTCCAGTACACGTAAAAAAAATACAGAAATATAAATCAAATAATGTGTAACTTAGTGACCAGAATACCACACAAATGTCATCTATAGAAAAATTATCTATACAGGGGGTGAGATCATTTTCTCCTAACTCAGTGGAGGAAATCAAATTCCAAACTCCGCTAACTTTGATTGTAGGAACTAATGGGTCAGGGAAAACTACTATCATCGAATGTCTAAAGTATGCCACTACTGGGGATATGCCTCCCATAACAAAGAGTAATGGGTTCATAACTGATCCCCAGTTTTATAACATCACCACTGTCAATGCAATGGTTAAGCTTCACTTCAAAAACATCAACAACAAATTAGTAATAACAAGAAACAGTTCTTTATCAGTGGATCCCACAAGTGCTACAAAAAAGTCCACTTTCAAAACTCTAACTAAAACCTTAGAGGATTACAATTTACAAACTAATAAAAAGATTACACACGAACCTTCAAAAACCATAGCAATTGAAGACATATTGAACAAATMCATTGGTGTTTCCAAGCCTATACTTGATTATGTTATCTTTGCTCATCAAGAGGATTCGCTGTGGCCTCTATCAGATTCCAATACCTTGAAAAAGAGGTTTGATGAAATTTTTGAGGTTAGTAGATTCACTAAAGAGCTTCAAAACTTGAATGCTATCAAAAAAAACATCAAAGTTGATATAAAGCTTAGAGAAGGTGACTTAAAAAACTGTAAAGAAAATTTGAAAAAGTTTCATGTTATTCAGGATAGAATAAAGAACCTGGAAAAAACTTTGACGTTATATGATACTGAGAGAGATCACCTAGAAACGCAACTTAAGGACATTGCTGATGCTCAACAAAACTTGATGAACATAAATCAATCTTATGTTGACATTGTGAATGAATTCAGTCAGCTGAATAACATGAAAGATACAATTTTGAAACAGTTACACACAATGTCAAACAAGTATCCAAGAATTGAACTACGAGAAAGTAGAGACACTCTTGAAGGTGAGCTTCATCTTATAGAGGGAAATATGTTAAACATTAACGATAACATCAATAAGAAATACATGAATGATTTGAAAGAACTGAATAAAGATCTTGATGTTTGGAACTCTAACATTGTTGAATACAGTACTAAATTGGGTGCATTAAATCAATCACAGGAAAAATATGAAAAAAACAAGGAAGAACTTGCTAGTCTTTTGAAGCAATTGAATTTCATGAATGCAATTAACAAAGACGAAATTAAGAACATCATTGATCAAAAACAACGTGATATAAACAACTTTTTATTAAATATCAAGATCGATGTTGATGACTTAAAAGCTGTTATCAATCAATGTGACACTGATGTAAGCAAACTAGGATATGAAAATAAACACCTTAGTATGCAAACTTCTGGGTTGAACTCTGAAATTAAGGTCCTTCAAAGCAAGCTTGATTCAATAGAACGTGATCATTTGTACAAAAAGGGATGTGGTAGACAGTCGTTGGAGAATGATAGCACTCATTTAATACAGGAAATAGATACTCTTTTAAGCAATGAATTGTCAGATGAAAATATAAAATCAAAGGAACAAAGTTTGAATTYAAAGATTAGYTCAGTTAAGGAGCTTGACAATGACTTGGATACTATTCGTAAAGAAATCTTAAGTGCCAAACAAGGATCGGAAAAATCYAACATGTTTTATTATAGAAAAAATGATTTAGTTAAACATTTAGAAAATGTGTCTGCTTCCAATTTTGTTGAKAATAACGTGCCTRWTGATCATGGKGAAATGATYGAGTGCATAAAMAAAATACARCAAARTRTACRATTAGATACAGYTGTCAAWATTGAAGAGAAAGGKWATGAGCTTGAGACTATTMAAGATAAATACRTGRAYATGTTAMACAGTCATTATGAAAGCAAAAAGAAATTRRTTTCAAATCTTGAAACTTTRAAGRARAAATTAAAGCAAAAAGATACAGAAATAAACCASAATGAYGTAGYGATYCAMAATARAGATAWAATGCTGCAAGATCTTCAAAAYTYAATGTCGWCTTATGAAAACACCTTAAAGGAAAAATTGGATTTATCTGCCAATGATGTCACAATKAYTGRAGAATATGAWGGTAATCTTCAAATACTAAAGGAAAACYTGGATGACATAAAYGATTCKATTGGTATGAATACAGGAATGATCCAAGTATTYAAGCAYGCRAAGAAAAGTATGATSAARAAAAAATGTTGTAACATCTGTAAAACATCTTTTGARAATGACGAAGAGAAGATGAATGTTGCATTAGACTACGTTAACAAAAAAATTGATACTGATGTTAATGAACTGATGAAAGAAAAGGAACTCGCTCAGCAAGAATATGWTTCATATTTGACTTTACGTGRTAYYGTTTTRAAATTTTGTGATTGTAGACAAAAATTAGCTKATGAMARAAATGMTCTCRATTCTTTGATGACATTAAAAGTTACATATAMTTCACAACTGAATGAATTAATGTTWTCAATTGAACAAAATGAAGAARGTATAAATAAAATYGAAAAAGATATCACAYGCTCTGAGAAGTTTMATAATTATTTAAAGGAAGTTATTRCACARTTGAAAGAWTTATCYCAATTGARAAGGGATCTGGATGAAACRCATCAAAGTCAAAATSCAGATATCAACTCATTGGCGACTAAACAAGACGATTTGAACCAAAGAAGAAATATTTTGAACAATGAAGTTTCMCACTTAACAAATGAAATATCAAAATTAAAAGAGCTTAAGGTTAACAAGATTTTTGAAAAGTCACGATATGAAGCWGAGATTGTTAGATTCAAGGAACTATTCGATGAGGCAAGTAGTCTTAAAAAACAGCTTYATGATAAAAAGAAAATTCTTCAAGATAATGATAGTTCACTGAAAGACAATATTAAAAAAATCAAGGATATGGAAGCTTTAAATAATGAAAAAAAGTTATATTTGAATCAAATGGAATCGGAAAACAATAAGGTGATTAAAACTAAGGAAGAAGAGTTGAATCATTTGAAGAGTAAAACATCCAGATTGTTTGATCATTTGATACCTGAAATAAAAAAGTTTGAAGATGAAGAACAACATTTGTTGTTATCATACACACACAAGCTCAATGAAACAAAGAATCAAATAAGAACAACTAAGAACAGTATTGATCAAATTAACTTATTAGTTGATGAAGGAAGACAAAAAATTGAAGAACTTGCTCAAGAAAGGGAGACAATTAACCAAACATTGGAATACTTGACACTTAAGGACAAGTACATTGAAGTTTGTGATAAATTATCCAATATCAATGAACAGGAAGTCTTAGAGTATCAGCAAGAGTATTCATCAACTGCACAAGAATTGAACATGGCATTTACTGATCTGAGCAGTGAAATCTCATCCAAAAAGGGAGAGATCAAACAAATCAAAAATCAGATTGACACAGATATGAAAACAATGAACAATGATTATGCAGACATTGAGCAAAAATACCACGAGATCAACTGTAATTCGAAGACCTTGCTAAACATGGAACATGACCTTGATGTAGCCTCCAAAATAATAGAGATGTCCATAATGAATTTCCATTCTAAGAAAATGGAAGAAATCAATGTTCTTCTGGATGAATTGTGGAGAACCACTTATAAGGGGTCGGATATAGCCACAATTAAAATAGTTACCGAGAAAGTGAAGAAAAATAGTTCATCAAGTGGCAGCAGTGTTGAAAGTTTCAATTATAAAGTTGTGATGTTTAAAGATTCTTTGGAAATTGATATGAGAGGCAGATGTTCTGCAGGACAGAAAGTGATGGCGTGCATTTTAATCAGATTGGCACTAGCAGAGACATTTGGTGTTTCTTGTGGTGTTATAACACTGGATGAACCAACAACAAATTTAGATCAAGAAAATTCTGAGGGATTGGCAGAGTCACTGCATAGAATTATAGAAAGCAGAAGGTTCCAACAAAACTTCCAACTTGTAATTATCACTCATGATGAGAATTTCTTAAAATTCATGAATGCCCAAGATTTCACAGACGGTTTTTGGAAAGTGAGCAAAGATAACAATTTGGCTTCCAAAATAGAATGGAAAAGCATTGAAAATTTAATACAATAATAAAAAAAAAGGTTAATTCAGTAAGTGCTTTTTTAGACTTTCATAAGTATATATAAACAATATTAAAATGGCATTAGTTTTATCTTCTAGCACCTCTTCTTGTAATTGCCGGTACTTTGAATGGCACCTTCAATGTAGCAACCTTGTAATTGCTCTTTGTGATGTTCTTGTCCAAAGATAAAGCATTTGCTTGTGTTTGTGTGATGTTTTTGACTTGACAACCAATAATCTTTAAAAGTTCATTAATCTTAGAAGGCTTCAAGTTCAACTCCTTAGCCAATGGAGTGATTTCCAAGAAGAAACCATTTAATTGCAATATGGAACAAATGATATAACATAGGATTTTATCTTCATTTCTTGGATCAACTATAAATGAGTTATTTTTGGACTTACCAAATGCACCGGATACTTTATAAATAGTGAAATTGGACAAAACGTAGTCTATCAAAGTGTCTGAAGGTTTGTTGTTCTCTGAGTACTTCTCTAGTAGCTTATCCTTGGAATGCATGTTTTTGTTTTTGAACAGAGATATTAATAAAGATGTGAAGTATAATAGTTGCCACTTGGTTGTAGGAGTATTTTCATTGAATTGGTTGATTTTTTCAAGAATAATTCCTTCTTTGGCATATGGGAAAGTGTTAATAATATCTTCTTTGCTACCAGCAATCAAGTCATCCAATCTTATGTCCTTAAGCAGTTTCTTGTTAACGATGCTTTCAATTGGGTAAATATCCATTGGATCAACAGCATCTGGGTTGCAAGCTGGAGTGACTCTTTCAAGAGATTCGTCCATTTCAAACTTGGTTGGTAGATTTTCAACTTTGGAGTTGACATTGTCAATGATCATTTGAGAATTTTCCAAGAGCTTTTCAGAATCGATTCTGTTTCTTTCTATGTCAGCAATAGCCTTCTTAGCCTTATTTGTACCGAATGCTTCACCTAATTGGTTTCTCTTTGTTGATACTCTTATGTTCTTATCAGAGTTTCTGATAGCTGGACTCTTTAAAGACTTTTTGCTCTTTGAAATGATTTTTGAATCTTTGAAAAATCTGGTTTTGAATAGTTTCATCTTATCATCCTCTATGTTGACTAGATAGTAATCAAAAGGTTCAGTGTCATTGTTTGCAATGTATTCTAATCTTTCATTTTCACCTTGAATCAAGACAGAACCAAAGTCTTCTTCTTTAGCGTGTTTTTTTGATCTCTTTTGATATAGCTTGAATTTGGAGTCCTTAGGAATGTCGTTACCTTTAAAGTTGATCAAACAGGAAGCATTTTCACTGTCTTTTTCAATCAAAGATATTTTTAAATTGTCACCAGCCATGTTTCTGTAATAATTATTGAGGATTATCAGCTCTGGTATATATTCTTCATAGAGTTTATTATATTTATCAGCTTAAAGATAGCTTTCTTATTCACCAAATGTTCAAAAAAAAATGATATTCTTAACAGTAAAAAATTATTTTATTTTATTTGGTTTTTTTGGGAAAACTTTGGAAAAAAAAAAAAAGAAACGTTTTCATCAGTTGCCCGCTACCAATATATATCTTYATATTTCARAATATTTGGCAATGAGGACCATTATATTTCAATTTTTAGACGGACATCTTAACATAACTCAAAGATCATCTATCAAGACTTYAAYTTTYTAAAATTAAAWTTRRAATAGKYTTGAATGRTAMAGTGYGAACCATATTATTTTTACATGAACTATTTTGATATACTCAATGTCAGTGAGTTTAGTTCTCAAGAGGAAATTAAARAACAATACAAGAAGACACTACTAACGCATCATCCAGACAAGCTTAATAAAACAACCTCATCGATAAGTGTGGATGATATAAAGAAGGCCTACGATGTATTATCCAATAACAAACTTAGACTAGAATATATTGAATCTTTGAAAGTAAACACAAATGTTAGCATATCCAATGAGGATGAAATAGATCTGAATAAATTTTCATCAGTGTACATTGAAGATAAAGATCTTTTTGAGTTTTATCTAGATTGCCCAAGATGTAAGCATAAAGATAGCTTTTATTTGAATGAGGAGATACTGGAGAATAATAAAGAACACTTACATGTGAATATTAACTGTGAAATGTGTTCCCAATGGTTAAAGGTTGTATTTAGTACGACTTAAAAATATGAATTGTATGTAGATTAGTGCTGCAATGATCACGTGAATGAAACATAGTGGATTATAACTAAAGAGTATTGTACCAGGTTATTAACTAATTCATTATAGTAAATCGATGATAATTCTGTATAAAGTTCATTGATAAATTGTATCATCTAATATTAAATATAAACACAATCTATCTACTGTATTCATATGTAGCCGGAACATGACATATATATTCTGATTTGTAATTGCTCATTTCTTGGAAGAAAAAACCAAAAACATTTCTAGTTTTTGAGAAAAAAAAATTTTTTTTTTTTTTTGCTCTTGTGATTTTTTTTGTTCAGAAAGATAATTCATTTCTTCAACTTTTATGAGTACAATCTCATCATCTACAAGATTACTAATCATTACCCAAAATATACAAAAAAGAGATTTGAGTATTTCTAATCATATATATTTAAATMTTGACAATAATTTCTTATTGTTAATTTTTGTTAAATCTTGTTTTTATGTTTAATAAACTTAAATCTATAAAAACTTATATCAAACCATCTTTATTCATGTCTCAAGAACAATCCACCAAGGTTAAACAACCAAAATGGTTTAACCCAGTCACTGATGAAAAATCAGACTCCCTAAAACTATTAAACACATTAACTAGAGAAAAAAATGTATTTCAACCAATTTCTAACAACAAATCTGTCTCTTGGTATTCATGTGGTCCTACTGTTTATGACACTTCCCATATGGGTCATGCTAGAAACTATGTTTCCATAGATATCAACAGAAGAATCTTAGAGGATTACTTTGGTTATGACATCAACTTTGTGCAAAACGTCACTGATATTGATGACAAAATCATCTTGAGAGC
Organism: Hanseniaspora opuntiae; assembly: GCA_001749795.1. NCBI lineage: Eukaryota > Fungi > Ascomycota > Saccharomycetes > Saccharomycodales > Saccharomycodaceae > Hanseniaspora > Hanseniaspora opuntiae. Next base: position 231,223 of record LPNL01000002.1, read on the forward strand.
CAGACAAACTTACTTGTTTGATAAGTATTGTAAAGAAAACTCTGAAAAGATAGATTTCAACTTCATTGATTTAAAAATCAAGCCACAATTGATAAAGTTCATCAATGACAACTTGAAGTTGAACATTGTTACTGTTGAAGATTATATTACTTGGAAGAACAACGTTGATATTGAAGCCTTGAAAGTTGAAAACCCTAAGGCTCCAATGTACATCAACTCCATCAACAGTTCCATTGAAGGATTGGACAACATCAACACATTGGATATCAATGTTTTTTACAACAACATAAAGGACGTTTTGATTGCGTACTTGGACAACAACTTTGGTAAAGAAGTTAACGATCCTGAAGTCTTCATTGAACTTCCAAGATATTGGGAAAACGAATTCAACAAGGACATGCAAAGATTGAATGTCAAATCTCCTTCCATTACCACCAGAGTTTCTGAATATGTTCCTGAGATTGTCTCATATGTTGAAAAAATCATTGAAAATGGCTTTGCTTATCCAACAAAGGATGGTTCTGTATATTTCGATACAGCCAGATTTGATCAATCTGAAGCTCATGACTATGCCAAGTGTCAACCATGGAACAAGGGTAAGCTGGATTTAATTGAGGATGGTGAAGGTTCATTGACCAGCTCAGAAGCATTGGACAACAAGAAATCTCCTAACGATTTTGCCCTATGGAAGTCGTCAAAGCCTGGTGAACCTAAATGGGTTTCACCATGGGGTGAAGGTAGACCAGGGTGGCACATTGAATGTTCTGTTATGGCCAGTGACATTCACGGCTCCAACATGGACATCCACTCTGGTGGTATTGATTTAGCCTTCCCTCACCATGACAATGAATTAGCCCAAGCCGAGGCTCACTATGATTGCAAACAATGGGTCAACTACTTCTTACATACCGGTCATTTGCACATTGAAGGTCAAAAGATGAGTAAATCATTGAAAAACTTCATTAGTATCAATGAGGCCTTGGAGAAGTACTCCGCTAGACAATTAAGATTATGCTTTGCATTAGTTCCATGGGTTTCTCAATTGGATTTCAAGGAGGCGTTGATTAATGAAGCCAAAAACCTGGAATCAGCATTTGGTAACTTCTTCAAGAACATCAGAGCATTAAACAATGATTACAAACATGACATTGAAGCTGGTAAATTTATATCTAAGAAGACCACTGATTTAGAAAAGAATCTGAACAAGGAGTTGATTGCAACCAAGGAAAATGTTCACAAACAATTATGTGACAATTTGAATGTTCCTGCTGTTTTGAAGTCCTTATCTGATATCATTTCAAAATCCAACACATACATTCAAGTCGCTGGTGCTGATGTCAAAATTGAGTACTTATTGAATGTTTGTAAATATGTCACTAAGATCTTGAATGTTTTAGGTTTTGATAAGAGAGATGACAACCTTGGTTGGAAGGATGAAGACAATGAAACTTCCGCTTCTGGTTCAGTTGAAGACATTGTTTTACCTTATGTTAAAGTATTGTGTAACTTTAGAGATGATGTCAGAGAAGCTGCCATCAACAAAGATGACTATTCTACTTTCTTGAAGTTATCCGACAAGGTTAGAGATTCTGACCTATTAAACTTGAACATTGCATTGGATGACAGACAAGGTCAATCCTCATTAATCAAGTTTTTGACAGATGCTGAAAGACAAGAGCTATTGAAGTTAATCGAAGAAAAGGAACTTAGACAAAAGGAAAAGGAATTAAAGAAGATTCAGCAACAAAAATTAAAGGAACAACAAGAACTGGAAAAGAAGGAAAAGGCCAAGACAAAGCCAGAAGACATGTTCAAATCCCAAACCGATTTATACTCTGAATTTGATGCTGAAAGYGGATTGCCAACCAAGGACAAGGAAGGAAACGACGTTACCAAGTCTATGTTGAAAAAATTGAAGAAGTTGCAAGATGCCCAAAGAAAGTTACATTTGCAATATTATCCAGAAGACAAATAAAGGTTTCTTAGCGGAYATTATTAATTAAACGATCATYTGGATATTTAATTTTTMTTTTTGTTGAAAATAGTTAAARTAGAACAATATATTATATAATGAGTCTTATTTATCTTCTTTTTAAAAGGCATTGTACTTACATATTTCTTATATTGTTTATAATAGATCACATTAAACAACAAGTGACTTCGTTTAATGTATGTGATAAAGTTGTTCAGCTTCACGTAAACGTTGAGATCAACTATAAATGACCGTAGTCTTGTCACCTGTTTAGCTACCGAATAAACTAGAGTTTCATTTGTATTAATCTTGAGATGATACTAATAGACTACTGACTTTCACAATCAAACATATATTTGWKYGYTAACTAYTARGRGAYYWTCCTTKWGAAAKTATGAATGTTGGGAAATTTGCMKGCGACCAAAGATRTAYGAGAAGTGAASCWASGTTYRCTTGASCTYAAMWGASAGYAATARCTGSTTYAAYARWAGATTGGYTGRGWKCTGRYACMTKAAAKATCAKRTAAKTYGAYAGACAWAATAGYTAWCKGTTARRGAKAAYCCCATATCTYMATGATTAAAWGATTTGGAARRCATCATTACTTCCAGTAGYAATGTTCATGRTARYTRATTTAYAARATTTAGRGTTTATTCCACYRGYARCTATYRTKTTTTTCTWTATGAATAKCATTAAWCATSTTAATTATTTAGGCTYTTTACATGAATAAAATATATCTGCTTTCTCAAAGGTCACTCAAACATGCTTAAAAGACAACTGGAGAGACACGAATATCTTCAATTTCACTTTCGGAACTAGAAGCTTCATCGTTTAAATAGACATTGTTGCGCCCAGGACCATAAGTATGCGTATTGTTTCTTTGATTATTTTTCTTTGGTTTTTTGGGATGCTTTCTGTTTTCGCCAGAAGGAAATGAAGTGTTATAAGCAGTAGGTGGTGAAGGGTTGCCATATTTTTTATTTTTTCTGTGATTATTGTTTTTAATCCCTGTAGAATGATTCCTGTGTCCATTATGTAGAGCTATATTGGCACTTGCAAGTCTTTGGTATGGAAATATTTTATGGATCCCTGCCTTTTTATTGTAAGCATAARCTTGAGATTTTATAATTCTTTCAGAATCAACTGTATTTTTGTCTAATGCAGTTTGGGTGAAAACATTTTGCAAATGTTCATAATTTGAACCAAAGACGTAGAATTTGTTGATTATAGGATGACCTTCAAAAATTTTGGAGTACGATTCTTTCATGTATGCTTTACAAGATTTGTTGCATTCAGAAAGAATGTTATCCAGTTTTTGTCTCTCATTCTCATAATTAGTAACTGTGAAAGTAAGGTTTTTAAAAACATRATAAGTAAAACAGGTTTGGAAATCCAGCTTATAATGTTCGTAGTTAGCTTCAAACCAATTAATGAAATCATACACTGGATACAGCTTGTCAAAGAACAACAATAATTGAATTTTCAGAGAATTGGGTTGAAGAATTTGAGTTTTTTCATCTTCAGTCAAGTTAGCAGCGTTGACTAATTCAGCCATTAACAATTCAGAGTCAAAGTTAACGATGAACAAGTGAGAGTTGTTGAGCACACGTGTCATCATGAAATAGTGAATTATTTCATAAACACCAACTTTTTTCAAATAGTCAGCGAATGAAATGATCATGTCGCTGATATCAGTTACCTGATCAGATGGATGGAATTTTGGGACACGCTTGAACATTTGGATTCTGCTGTCTTGAAAGTTCTTAATTTGACTAGAAGATAAGTTAAATTGAGAAGTAACATTAGTCATTGTTTCACTTATGTACCCTTGATCCATCGAAGTCATCTGGTATTCAAAAAATTCTTGTACTTCTTTTTCAGTGTCTTTATCATTTTTCTCAAAGGAATCAACAAGTAAGTCTCCTCTGGTATCAATAACCTGCTGAGAATTCTGTTGTATGTTAGCAACTACAGGAACAGAGGATGAAGTATTGCCATCAGTAAAGTTGTCGTCGTGAAAAACAAGATGTCGGACATTTTTACCATTGGCGGRAGATTCATGGCAACTGGTGAAAACGCCACTTTGWGGAGCGGTAGTTTCWTCGATCTTAACAGCAGCATTGCTTTGTTCAGCAGTAGAAATAATTTGATTAGTCATAGTATATAAATATATTTTGTAAGTAACTTTTATTTCTTATTTTAAATTAAGTTACTTAAATTGTATTGTATTTTTTGGATTGTTATTTTTCATTTTATGTTATTTAATAAACATCAAAATATAACTTATATAATCAWATAAATTTATTAATCAAACATTTAATATTCCAATGAAATTTCCCATCCTTTATCTATGTTTAASTTTTYTCAATGACTYRRTTWCAGKATAAAYKGAKACAATAATRAAACTATKAMACTAMAAATCTTARCCAARYRATTGCACCWGTTTTGCTGTAGAAAAAACCTCAAAATTCCTTKCAAAAAAAACCTCAAAAACTTTTAYTTYATYTAGTTTTGCTGTGATTGATRTTTCCTATTTAGGTAAAYAATRCWATATCACATTTCTTATGCGTGGTTTTTTGGTATGAACCAGAAAAATTTGGTGAACGGCTATGAAACACATATTTAGCACTAAAAGTGCAAAACCAGATGGTCATATTCGGACAAATGTGGTTGACATAAATTGGTGCTTTGTAGTGTAGCGTTAACAAACAAAACACGCTTGTTTGTACCTATATCCGACACTGTTCTTTTCTTTTTTTTTTGTGATTTCAATTTTACATGCTAAACCTTTAACGGTATATGCAGGTTGAGAAAATCTTTAAAAAATGAAACCAAATACAAGCACACCTCAAAACTCATAGTAGCAATAGATGAGTGGACAGCTTACAGAAGAACAGATTCTCTCGGAAGAAAATCTCCAGCTTTCAAAAGCCTTAAGAGATCTTTCAGACATTGAAGAGAAGTTAGAGAAGATCGATGAACAAGTTAACCAGTATAGAATAAAGATCACCACTCCTGTTTACGATGAAAGATACGAAATAATCTCTAAGATTCCTAGCTTTTGGAAAACTGTCTTACAAGTCCATTCCGACTTTGCTGATTACATTCCCGTATCTAACTTCAAGTATGTTGG
>LPNL01000002.1:236424-428927 GCA_001749795.1 Hanseniaspora opuntiae
GTAGCAATAGATGAGTGGACAGCTTACAGAAGAACAGATTCTCTCGGAAGAAAATCTCCAGCTTTCAAAAGCCTTAAGAGATCTTTCAGACATTGAAGAGAAGTTAGAGAAGATCGATGAACAAGTTAACCAGTATAGAATAAAGATCACCACTCCTGTTTACGATGAAAGATACGAAATAATCTCTAAGATTCCTAGCTTTTGGAAAACTGTCTTACAAGTCCATTCCGACTTTGCTGATTACATTCCCGTATCTAACTTCAAGTATGTTGATCTTATAAAAAATATTAAGATGACCATGCTAAACAACACCGACTTCACTTTAAGATTTGAATTTCTTGCTTCTGAGGGGTTCCCTGAACAATCTGTTGAAAAAACTTTCAAACTGTGCAAGGATATTACTAAGTTGAAATATACAAGCAAACTTACTGATGATGAGTTATTGGACATGTCTGAATTTGGCTTTTTGACTTCGGAACCAGTTGATATAATCTGGCCAAAGGAATACGATTCTATCAATCCCCATTTATTACAAGCCAATACAAAGGACGAAAACTTTAAAAAAAACTATAGACAAGGTATGAAAACCTTTTTTGCCTGGTTTAATTGGACTGGATTGAAGCATGGAAAGGAATTCCCTAATGGGGATGGCTTAGCTAATTTGTTCATGGAAGACATTTACCCACACTGTCTTAAACATTACATAGAAGCTAAAAGAGATATTGATGATGAAAAGGGAGCCAGTGATTCTGAAATAGAAGATGATGAGGAAGATATTGAAGGATTTAACATGTCTTCATTAACTAATGAACACGATGAACCTGCTGCCAAAAAAATGAAAAAATAAAATTTAACTTATATACTAATTAGAACCGTGACATTGGATCTTCCGACGCAAACTTTGTTGTTTTCTTTTTTACCTTCTTAACTTTCTTATCTTCAGTTAACTTGAAAATCTYCTTTTGCAATTCCTTTTTCTTATTCTCTTTTATATCCCTAACTTTTTTTAGTTGTTTATCCTTTAATGAAATAGCTTCCGTCTTTTGCTTCGCTTTTTTGTYCTTTATAAGATTGTCTAATAAATTTGAASWATCAGGTTTACCTTTAGAGTCAAGATCACTCCCTTGATACATCCAACTTAAGCTATCTTTTGGCTTATTGCCTTCCTTTATATTAGATTCAAGCTCTTTGATTTTCAGGTTTTCCTCTTTTAGTTCTTCACGGGTCTTCCAAACYTTTTGTTTGTTTTTTAGCAAATTTGGATTCCATGATTTCAATAAATTTAAATCGTTAACACCCATTTTTCTAGTGTTTTTGTTTTTATTTAGAAAGATGATATGCAATGGTTTTTATTATTCTGTACTACTTTCAATTAGGGAAATGAAAATCATTATTAAGCGCAAAAGCTATGGATAATTTTTATTCAAAATTACTTAAATATATGTTATATTATCTCCGAATTCTCATAGGAAACACAAAAAAAATATATATTGATATGATAAAATTATTTAATTATATAAGGGAATACTTCTCTTACGATATCCTACCTTGCAAAAAAAGAATTAAATCCAAGACCATTAAAGAATAAAAAAATACGACTTTAATTTTCACATAACAAACCCAATGGCTAATCCACGTAGAAACTCATCTCGATCATCATCTAGAGTACCCAAACTGCGCATCAGACGATTTAAACTTGATATTATAAAAAGAAAGCCAAAACCTTTAAAAAAAGAAGGGTTAAATGGTAATTTTTTAGTTGACATAGATGGTCTTCCAGGACACTACCCAACCCCACCTGAGATTTTAGTTGACTATATTACTAGAGCAGCAATTTTGAGTTGCATCAATAGAGGATTGGTTGATATTGAGCTAAAATCACAAAATATCAACAAGCAGCTTTCCTTTAAACCGCCTTATTTTATTGATACTAATTCTTGGATACTATTTAGAAGTTTTTTTTCAGTAGGAGTTACTTATGAGATTGCTTCGCAAAACAACCTATCCAAAATATTATCTACGGCATGGAAGAAAATGGAATATCTTAAAGATGAATGGGGAACTTTTCATCAATTTTATCATAGCTTTCGTAGATCTGAGCCTGATTTAGATATTAGTTTTCAAATATGGCTAAATTTAAAATATAGAAAGCCAAAAGATTATTTGATTGTTCATAACACAGTTTGTGACAAGCTTTTTTCTGTTTTGGGTATTGCCAACTTTTTAAAAGTCAACGAAGAGGGTAATTACCATATTCCAAATGAAAAAAATAAAGATGGCAAATTGTTTCCTATTACAGATTATATTCTTCGATTTGTATGTTCAAACAAAAAGAACGTGGCTCTGCTACAAAAAGCTTTGACAAAACTTGATAACGAATTATCTAATTATTTATCAAGTTGAAGAAAATAGATCAACAGTTAACGTTCTATATTTCCTATGCTTTCATGTTAAAGATTTATTTCATGTGTTTTGAAAGAAGTATTTACGGAATGACTTTAATATATACGTATATATTCCTCAAAATAAAAAAAGCCAGAAACAACTAGCACAGATTTTTTATTTCAGTCGTCGATACTTTGACAAAAGTTTCATAAAAATGATCTATTTTAATATCAGTCTTTATGTAATATGCAATATTTTTTAAAAACCTACCCTTATTATCTATAAAATCAAGAGTTTTTATCTGGTTATGATAATCCATCAACTAATAAGAGCCAATGACTGGATAAGGTTAGTTAACTTTTGAAAAAAATAAAGAAAGCCAAAAAAAAAAAAAGAAACTAATTCAATCGATGTTCATTATTCGTAATCCTAGGTTTTCGTTGTATCAAAAAACTTTCGAAAGTGCCTGTATACGTTTAAAAATTATCTGCTTGAACAGCAATACAATACATATATTTTATGCTTAATAATATAAAGTCCATTTAAAAACCGTGAACCTTGATTATGTTTTTCTTGAAGCCCAATTGAGTTAACATGAAATCACAAATTTTTGCTCTTTGRTCMCCTTGTARYTGAATRATYTCACCCATGTCTTCATCTTTRACTATRTGACCRTTACARGCAAAATCTCTTTTTAATACTTTCAAAATTCTCTTCARRTCRAAYTCRAAWGGRATACCTTGAACKGTRGTTAAAGTTTTTCTACCATTTCTTTGTTGWACTCTAACATGAACRTAGTTRGTTATRGTRGATTCATCGTCTCCATTRTCAGCAAAAGGATCAAAYCCCTTYAAATTTTSWATAGARGWCATATTTATAGTGTATTGGTTTACAATATCTTGGTTTCTACTGGCTTTGTACACAAAGTGTGTATTGATTTTAGAAAATCAGTAGAATCCAACCAAAAAAAAAAAGAAACAAAAGTTAAAAAAGAAATTTTTAAAGCTCTACCGCTACAATGTTCCAGAACTTTTTAGGTTCTATTGGAAAGTATTACAACCTTTGCCACCGTATGTATTCAAAAAAGTAAGACTTGATTAACATATAATAAAACGGATTAGTTTACTTTTATGTATCTTATTTGAATGTATCTGAAATGCAATTTAAAACATATAATAGTGACTATGAAAAAAAAATTTATGGCTTTTTTTCGGAACTGTTTATGCTACTTGTAGATTAAAAACTTCGGTCAAATAACAAAAAAAAACAACAACTCTGCTAAATTCAAGTTACTTTTCATGGAGGTTTTCCCACCAAGTTCCCTTTAAAATTTTTAAAAAATATAAACAGTTCTATGATTTAGGCTATTGATATTGGTTATATTTCAATTTGTTTAAAAAACTTTTTAAAATGTTCAATGCTAAAATTTTGTCCGTCGATGTGAATTTTACCTTTTTTTTACATCTTGTTTTTTCGCTCTATATGGAGTTCCTTAAGTCATTACGTTCGGGTAACTATTTAAGGAAACAAATTTGTTTCCTGACATAAAAGTTTCCAAGAACATTTTTAAAAGAATTTTATATGTTTTTGCCTAATTCGGATAGCAATGGTATATTAGCGCAGTTCATTTTATTTTATTATTTTTAAAATATCAAATAATACAAAATTAGGTGCACAAAGTTTCCCAGCATAAAATATTTCCCAAGAATTCAGATTTGGTGGTTTTTGCCTAATTCGGATAGCAATGGTATATTAGCGCAGTTCATTTTATTTTATTATTTTTAAAATATCAAATAATACAAAATTAGGTGCACAAAGTTTCCCAGCATAAAATATTTCCCAAGAATTCAGATTTGGTGGTTTTTGCCTAATTCGGATAGCAATGGTTTTTTGGAGTAAGTAATCCAGTAAGATTGTTTATTTTTTTTTCCGTTATTTGGTTGCCGCTCTAAAAATAAATCCTTTTTTTTTCTTCAACACTTTAAAATTAAAAGTTAAGGTAAATAAGTAAACTGTTACTAAACACCAATAAATATTAGTTTAATGTCAAAATCAAGTGCTGATATAGAAAAGGCAATAAAAAAAGCCTGTTCCTCTGACGAAGCAGCCCCTAAACGTAAACATGTTAGAACATTAATAGTTTATACGTTTGATAACAAATCAGCTAAGTCAGTTTTTGGAGGGCTTCAAAATTTTATTTCTGTTACTTCAATGAAGGCTGATTTTGATGTAGATATTAAAATATTCAAAATGTTAATTGTTTTACATAAAGTTCTTCAAGAGGGTCACAAGTCTGCTCTTTCCGAGGGTATAAGAAATATGGAATGGATACATTCTATTGGAGCAAGATATACAAACCCTGGAACTAGTTATGGATCTCTAGTTCACGGGTATGTAAACTTTATCCTTTCAAARTTGAAGTTTCATAAGAATAATAAAGGATTTAGTGGCACTTTTGAATACGAAGAATATATTTCTTTAAGAACAGTTGATGATCCTAATGAAGGGTATGAGTCTATATTGGATTTACTTGATTTACAAAGAAAGTTGTTCAAATACTCTAAAATTGTTTTTAATAACATTTCTGAGAGTGAAATTAGAAATGAATGCAAAATAAGCTCTTTAGTTCCTTTAGTTTCTGAGTCATATGGAATCTATAAATTTGTTACTTCCATGTTAAGAGGGATGTTTAAACAGTCGGGTGATATAGATGCATTATATCCTTTGGTCGAAAGTTTTGAAAAACAGCACAGCGACTTGTTCAAATTTTATTCAARTTGCTCTTCGATTTCTTTTTTATCTTCTYTGATAACTATTCCGTTGCTACCTGTGGATCCTCCTAATGTTACAGGTAATGATGAACAAAGACCAAGAAGCTCRCCTTCTAATGCGATTGCTTTGAATGATGACAAACAAATTTYGAAGAAAAATTCTGTTACACCACCTTTGCCACCACCTACTCCTATAGAAACAAATAATACCTTCTTGACTAGTCAACCAACGGGTGTTTCATATTGGCAAGCTCAGCAAATTGAGTATCAAAAGGAGCAAGAAAGACTTGAACAACAAAGACAAGCACAATTACTTGAGCAACAAAGACAACAAGAGCTGTTCCAGCAGCAACAGCAAGCTTTACACTACCAACAAGAGAGTCAATTACAGCTTTTACAACAACAACAAACAGGGGCTATTAATTCTTTGCAAAGGGAAGTGTTACAGCTAAGAAGTCAATGCGATCAGGATCAAGCTCTTTTACARCAATATGATCAAAGAGTCCAACAATTGGAGGCCGAAATTGAAAATATTAACAATAACGCCACATTGCAAGTACAAAGTAAAGATGGTCAGATTWYAGCATTATCTGAAGAATCCAAAACTTGGAAGAATAAATATGAATCTCTTTCTAAGTTGTATTCCCAGCTAAGACARGAACATTTAAATYTATTAACCAAGTTTAAAAAGTTACAACAGAGAGCAGCAAGTGCATCAGAAGCTGTTGAGAAAAAAGAAAAGCTTGAGAGAGATTTAAAAGCTAAGAACATYGAGTTAGCAGATCTAATTAGAGARAGAGACCGTGCAAGATTGGAAAACGATAAGATCTTGGGACAAAAAGAAAACACCACTGATAAATTGGAGTTGGAAATTAGAGAGTTGAAAAGAAAATTGAAAGAACAAGAGGAGTTGCATTCAGGAAATTTAACCAAGATTTTCCAACAACATCAACAAGAGGTCGATCAATACAAAGCTTTATCGCATTCTCCTTCGGTTGAAATTTCAAATGAAATTCAAAGCTTGAAGTCTCAACTTCAAGACAAAACAGAAGAACTGGAAATTGTTCAGCAAACAATGGAAGAAACRATTCAACAATTGGCCTCTCAACAAAAAGAAAACGATTCTGCTTTAGATGAACAAATTGACGAAGTACTGAAAGACCATTTGGAAACTTTAACAAATATTGTTGATGCCATTTTAAAAGGAGGTATGTCYACAATACAGGACTTATTATTTGATTTGTCTAACTTTGATTTTTACTTCTCAACTTCCACTGATCTTGATCTAGCTACATCATCAATTTTTGCCGCAATTGAAAAATCCGAAGATCAAGCAACCAAGTTTTCTACTGCTTTCAGTGATTTTTTGGCTGATGGACCAAATGGTAATTATGAACTGTTAATTCTTAACATCTCTCAGTTAGGAACATCATTGGCTGCTTTATGTAAAAGCTGTTTTACTGTGGCATCAGATGCAGCTGTTTCTGATCAAAATTCTRAAGAGCTATTGTCTTTGTTAGGTAGATCTCTGAGAGAAGCAGAATACTTTTTGGAAGATTTGCAACATGACAATTTACAACAAGAAGCTTCAACCATAGAAGAACAGCAAAATGTTGTTATATCTGGAAATGTTGATCTTCATGAGAAACTTGAAGATCTTGCTGATTTTATTGATAGTTTGAACATAGCAAATGACAGTATTTCTGAACATAAGGATATTTCAAATGCTGTCGGTAAAGAACTAGATGACACTGAGAGAACACTTGTTGAGGCAACAAGTTTTATACCAAATTTGTTGAGCTCTGTTGACTTTTCRRGTGATTTAGGACAAGTTAATAAAACCATTTTAGAATATGCTCTCAARATCATTCAGGCAGTTYTGCAATTGACAAAGGCTAGTATCGCTTCTCAGCATGAAGTTGCTACCAACAACGATATGAAGTTGAGTAAAGCTGACTTTTACAGGAAAAACAGTAGATGGACTGAGGGATTAATCTCTGCTGCTAAGGCKGTAGGAAAATCTACTAAGTTGATGATCAGTACTGCTGACGGGTTRTTAAAGGGATCYAATTCTTACGAAGAATTTATAGTAGCTTCYAAAGATGTATCYGCCTCTACAGCACAATTGGTTGCTGCTTCAAGAACTAAAGTAAGCATGCATTCAAAAACCCAAGCTAATTTAGAAGAGTCTTCMAATTTGGTAACTAGTAGCTGTAAACAGCTTGTTGAMCACATCAAAGAMCTTTTATCAAAMMAATTRAATRTTGAAGAAGTTGATTTCTCAAAATTATCTRTACATGAACACAAGACTGTGGAAATGGAACAACAAGTGGAAATTTTGAAGCTAGAAATGATGCTTGATAATGCCAGAAAAAAATTAGGTGACATTCGTCAAATCAATTATAAATCTGATGAGCAAGAAGGAATTGTTCCCATTTAAAACCGCCTTTATATATTTTTAAGGGTTTCTAATTACATCCGATAATACAAGCCAAAATACTTTCCTATTTGGGTATAATAATAACCTCAAAAACTTATTGTAAGAAAAAGATCTCTATGCTATATATAAAGGCAGGCTAAATGTTTATAAAAGCTACATACTTTCTTTTATTGACAAACCCAAAAACCTGTAGATGCAATTAACAGAAACACCTATTAAAGTTAGTTACGGAAAAGCTCAGAAAAGAAACAAATCAGCACCATTCAACGAATTACTTCACGAGTATAGTAATAGTGGCAACTATCCATTCTTGACCAACAAAAAATTCGATCTAATCTACTTTTCTTCTGAGAATCATGAAAATAAAAAGCTAGAACTTCAAAGCTCTGAAACTGAAAGATTTATCAAAACACATACACGATTTAAAGAGAAAATCTCTAAGCCTCAAAATCAATGGGTTTTGTTTGCACAGTTGAATGGCCGAGCTATGGGTACAGTATTTAATATGAAAGATGGTAAACAGGCAACAGCCAATGTTGTTAGTCCAATACTAAAGAGCGTATGGGCCGGTCTAAATACTCAGGCAATGCAATATTATCTATATTTAAGTGCATTGGAACATAATTTACATAAAGTTATCCATCCAAATTACCAAGTTCAGCACACCAAGGTAACTGCATCAAATATTTCTTCGGACTTGTTGGCATCCAATTTAATTATCAACAACGCGAAACCCAGTAATAGTGGATCTGATGATGATTATTTTCTGAACTCTTTGAAAAAAAATAAAAAAGGCTATTACAAACTATCGGTATACTCTTTTACCAGTTTAATTTACAGCTCAAAAGCTGCTACACAAAAGAAAGTGGAAAAATATGTTATGAGCCAACGGAACAAATATGCGGGATTAAAAACCTTAAAATATTGCAACAAAATTAAATTCAATGATGCCAAAACTAGCAAGAAAACTAATCGAGTTTCCAAAGTAAATAAAAAAAATATACCTAAGTCTTAAGTTTCTGATGGCCTCTTTGACTTGATTCTAAGTGTTTTTAGTCAGATGTTTTTACATATTTAACTCACTCTAGTAAAGAATATACAAAGAATAAAGGATTTTATAAAGGATACTTAWAWATGGCWRGACTGCATKTKATGTTAAAAAAGATAAGATTTTAAGATTAATTAGCTATAGTGTGTCTTTCTTGTTGCTTCCTTCCACTATGTTATAAAAAATTACCAACGTCTTGACCAAGCAAAGTCATCCAAAACAATGATTTACAGAATAATTGTTACTATATTAATATGTTCAATTGTAAGGATTTTAAAAACAAGTTCAACAGACCAATATGTGATTTGCGTAAAATCTGTTACGTGCAGTTTTCTATTAGCTTTTTATAGATACTTATTCTCAACAAGAAATACAGACTAATTGCCAAGTATAYAYAAAATYTAACTTRTCAAWWTTCACAYAATMWATTCTTTAAYTAATAWTWTTTTACTKYYATTWTTGTTTTGATTTTACTGAATACCAGTATATTATTAGTTTGAAATATTGAAGCATTTCCTAGTAAGTTTTTTTTTTTTTCATTAAAATCATAAAATAAACTAAAATAAATAAATATGTGAATAAATATGGTATAAATATGAGCTCTGTTTATACTAARAGCCTCTTTTTTTGTATGTGTGTTTGTTCTTGTGTTGATGGGAATATTTAAATAAATGTGTGTAWCAGATACTTTCCGAAAGTAATAATAACAACTTTGTTTTGAATGTAAGCTATGAATCTAAAATCATTTCAATATGATTAAAGACTTCGATAGGTTCATTATGAATATGTTTTTTTTGAAACAAGCTTTTTGGAGCTGTTATGTCATGATAATATGGTGAGACAGTAGTGGTTTTAGATGAAGGAGTTTGGATGTTGTTAGGCATAAACAGATTATCAATATCATCCATGATTAAGGTATTGGAAGAATAAGAATCAGACTTTATCATCATAGAACTTTCAAGATTTTTTCTTGTTTTGGAATTTTTTTTATTTTTAACAACTTTGTTTCTCTTTGGTGACTTTTTTAAGGAGCTTGTAACTGAGACATTGGAGTCAGAACTCGTTATTTCATGATTTCTTTTTTGACAAATGTCCATAAAATGATTTTTATTAACATTGAAAAAATCAGTTATGGATTTGTATTCAATGAATGTTGAGTTCATACCATTGAATCTTGATAAATCAATAAACTCATAAATTTCCTTGAATTTGGACAAATGTAAAGATTTCCCAGATATAAACTTTAATAAATCCCCATGAATAATGTTATAAGCAAGCTTGAAGATGAACTTGTTGCTTGATTTCTGAATTATTGACAAAGGATCATGAATTTCTTGATTAATTACCCAAAGCATTTGTTCTTCAATTGTATTAAATGGCTTAAAATTGGATTGATTGTGTTTCAAAATTTTCAAATTCAAAGAAGAGTTTAATTTTTCAAGTTCAACTTGTTTCATTTGGTAAAAGGTTTCATATTTACAACCTGAATCAACAATGTTGTTGAACCCATACAAATAGTAATCTTTRGAGTTTTTGTAATTCAAAGTAACATTGTTTGCCAATGAAAATAAMACAATTAGTTGTTCWATAACTATAACACAATAAGGAACTCTTAAASAGGTGTCTTTTGGGTAAGCCTGATACAATGAGTTGAACCAATAATCAACTTTATCAAAAAYGAAATTTTTTTCCACAAATGACATGTTRTTATTCTTYAAAGTGTTGAKYAAGTTAATGAAAAACCATTTTTTACCAGGCTTTTTGSTATTTGTTGAGYTTTTATTGTCCAAASATTCCTTTTCTACGTTATTRGAACCGTCCTTTGTGGCAACTGCTACCGTTGATCTCATGTTGAAATTGATATAAATAGTTTCAATGATGTTTTTGAAAAGTTTCATGTTTATATGACGAGTGTAATCCATYTTTTTGTTGTTGAAAAARTAAATRTCCAACATTGAAAGAATGTTTATATTTTCGTCATTTYTCAAATAGTTTTGRCCAGATAACAAATGATGGATTGATAGGATTTCAGAAACTTTGTCCATAAAGTGTTCACTATTTGTTATTATTTCAACCTTTTTAGATAAGTCATAAACATCTGATGGAATKATGTATTTTAAATAAGGTTCGATGGACTTGAAATCATTGCTTAAAAAAAGGTTGTTGATGAATACAATTAAATCGGAGGTGATCTTRTYAATAATAAGATTCAATGGGTTGTCAACAAARAAGTTAAAAATCAAGAGAAATAGAATCAATTGATTATTGTTGATCAAATCCTTCCAATTATACTTGATGAAGTTTAAGTCATGAATGTTATTTTTTTTCAATGATTTGTCATACAAGTTGTTAGACTTTGACAGATTCTTTAAGTATCCATTGAGAATGTTGTTGTTGAAGTTGTCAAAAATATGATCAATTTCTTTGATGTCTATGTTAAAGTTGTTGATACTAAAAACATCATTGTTGTAATAAATAGTTAATATGCTTGATAAATTGTCTAAGGATATGATTTTGGATTGATCGTTGTTTTCCTTTATGTTGATATCCTTGATATTGATCGCATCAGCATACTTGAACAGAATGGAGTTGATATCGTTGTTTAGATTGATATATTCTTCGTAAATGTCAGAAATATCCTTTGTAGTAGGTTTACTGTGTTTCATTCAGAAAAAAAAATAAATAAGTAAAGTATTAAAGTTAATACATTTAGAATATRTATATAATGTTATATGATATATTTGGTTTATATTTGAGACATTTCCTGTTTTTTATCTCTGATATGTTATAGTGTAATGTTTATATAAAGAGTGAGTTAAATATACTATTTTGTGTAACTTAAACATTCACCAATAATCTTACCAAATGGAATATCATTTCCTACTTGCTGTTGAGAATATTTGGGTAGATGTATTTTATATATGAATATCTGTKTTTTTTCAGTAGGGAAGACAGCTTTTTTACMTTGATGTAAGAGTTGATAGGGATTAATTTCTATTAAWAATAAAATCCGATTTTAATGCATAWCAAGYATAATTAGCAATCCGGGGTAGSTATTTAGTAGGCCAAACAACCTTTGTCTTTTGAAAAAAAAATATAAAAAAAAATAACTCATAATTTCTTATACGTTGATTCTTARTACTGTCACTGAAAAAAAATRYGTTATACATACTTTTAACCCATCGGTATAGTGTTAGAATATTATATACACGTGTAATAGCAGTAATGGCATACTTTGTTACTATTCATTATTTTAACATTTATCAATTTATTATTACATATTGAACAAAGCCCGTTATCATTATTCATATTCTTAAGTTTGTAGATATTCCTTATTCTATTCACTATTCTCTTTATTTCCTTAACATTATCAACACTCACTACATTGTTTAGTAGGTAATCCAATACAGGTAACACTGTCATATATTTCAATGTATCATTATTCAATTCTTCACTCAATATGTTCATGTACATGTCATCATTAGTACACTCCTTTGAAAATAATAACTTTATTATATTAAACATATCAAATTCATTGTATATTAACTTCTTAATGTTATATCTAACACCCTTGTTAATATCAAATAGTAATATGTAATAAATGATTTTTTTAATACATTTAGTATCGAAGTCATTATATATATTGATGATTTCATTCAACTCCGTATCCAATTCACCATTAGAAGACTTCTCTGTGCCTTCAAACAATRTATCATTTATTAGTCTATCCACATGTATACTGTGTGTATAGTATAAAACATCCAAAACCATTATGTGTATATCAGCGATGGTTGTTTTATATATATTAATAAAGTTGTATTCCTTTCAGATAAAGATAGAAAAATAAATCATTTGAATAAATCAATGATATTTTATAAAATATTGGTAGCGAATAATTTTTTTGTATATTTTTTTGGTTTCGTTTGTCACAGGAACATGCCCGCTACCAAATAAACATTGACAAAATATCAACTATATCCTCAAAGAGAACAAAAAAAAAAAGAACAAAATTTTCAAATAAGTTCAAACCACATACAACATATCTACCCAAAACCAATTTATACATGTTTACTATCAAAAGGTACTACTCTACTGCTAATGCAATTCAGAAACAGTCAGCTCATAGTATCATTAGCAAAATAAGATCTCAACTGGTATCCGCTAAGGATGCAAAATCCCATGTTGATGATTGTAAATCCATATTCAATTCCTTCATCAAAGACGGCAATTATGAAAAGTTTAAACTGTACCATCACATTCCGGACTTCAATGATCTATTTATTCAAAAAATGAACTTAATGATCACACATGAAAATATTGCCAATGGTAATCTTTTATGTTTAACAATGTTAGAGTATTTCTTGCAACATACTGGATCCTTTGACGGTAAAAGCTTCGTTAGTTACTTTGATGTCTTGAATACTTTGAAGAACCTTATAAGAGTGGAATCCCATCAACGTGGAAAAATCAATCCAGAAAAGTCAAAGTATCTTCTGCTTATATTGGAATCTTACATGATTGTTAATCCAAATATTGAATCATACACGTATGGGGATTTCAATGATTTATTCAGACTGCTAACAAAATGTCCTAAAAATACCCAAAGTTATGAACTAGCCAACAAACTTATCATTCCTATCATAGAAAACCAAGAATTCTGTGCTGTTGATTTTTATAGAAAGACATTGTTGGATCTGCTCATATATCAAAAGAGATACTACTATCTAGAAAAGTTATTCCAAAACTTGTTTCATGATACAGGTGAAGTTAATGACACAACTCATAAGCAAATTTTTAGAGTTGTCAGTCGTATACAAGATAAAAACGCTTTGGAAGCTATTATTCAGATAAGGACTCCATCCATAACCTTAAACGATGAAGATCTGGCGTATTATTTCATAACCAATGGAAAGAATCTTTTAGAGCAGTTAAAATCAGTTTCAAATCAACTTTCTAATACCTTGGATTATATCAATGTTATTAAGTTTCAAAAACCCATAATGGAACATTTGTTATCTAATTTTGATTCATATGAACCATCTGAATTAGATAAAATAATACAATCATTGTACCTTCATGAGTATGTTAATATAGATCCTGATTCATTGGTGACCAGTGAAAACGCACAGACCTACTATCACTGGAGAACTCTTTTTGGATTGTTAATAACTAAGTTGAGTTTAAAACAAACAGGAGATGTCACCAAGGTTTMTTGTCTAGTATGTGAATTCCTACACTCAAGTAACATCATAACATTAATCACTCCTGATAATTATAAAGAAATATGCGATGATTTGATCACTTACTTCAATAAAGACGTGGAAAAATATAATGACGATATYCYCTTTTTAAAATCATTAATGAATAAATTTGAAAATAGAGAAARTGTRCCWACACTYACAGATGATTTCATTTGAGCATGTCATCAACYAAGAGAAATTAAAAGTAAYWTATAATTACAGTTTCTGAAAGTGAAATATACTTGTAAATATCATATTGTGTTCATATTATATATTTTTTTTTTCTTTTACAAAGTTTAWGTGCATGTACTACAATAATAATAAAAGCATTTATTTAGGAGGAGGCAAAGACTTCATTTTATCAGACCAGTCTCTTATGGTTAAAACACAAGATACGTTGTCACACAAGTCTTTAACTTTTTTGTTACTTACATTTTGGTGGAAGAACGATAATCCTGATGATCTTTCAATGGCTTCAATAGGTGTTTTGAAATATGTCAAGGGTATGTCATTTGGGATTTTATCATTTGGTAAGACAAAACCAGCAACATAGATGTTTTCACCTTTATTTTTCATATTATCATTGGAAAATTTCTCACCTACAACAATCTTGTAGAAATGTGTTGGAACACTAACACTTGGTGGATTACCAATCACTTCATAGGATATCTCATATTTTCTGGTTTTCTCATTAAACTTAGGTAGAAATAGTGGTCCTGTTATAATTCTCACACTTTCAAAGTCTTTTACACAAAGATCCCTTACGAAGCACTCAAAATGAGACCAGTAATCTCTGTTGAATCCTTCACCCACTTGTGGTGCCATGTTTGTCAACAAAAATGTCTGGTCCATTGCCACTTGATCAAATTTACTATCGGCAGCAGGTGCCATGTGTCCTCTATCATATCCACTTCTAAAGTAATCCTTCAACAATGATCTGTATGTGCTTGGAATTCTCTGGTCTTCTTTAAAGTTACTCTTCTTTCTGTCACCTTTCTTCACGTTTAGTGATTCACGTGTGATGTGCTCGATGACCCACTTGGGAATCTTTCTTTCTCTGTCGTAACAACTAATGAACTGTTTTCCCTGTGACAAATCAAAAATAGGACCTGGAAATCCGCCAACTTTGAAATATTCACTTGGATTGATATCAGTCTCGTTGAAGGTCATACCATTAGATCCTCCTGGAAATGATACACCATTGTTGGCTCCGTTAGGATGAGGATTGCTTGTGTTTCCGCTCGATGCACCTTTTGATGGAACCCCCAGGAAATATGAGATTATACCTGTTCCAGCAACACCGGCTGAGACAATTTTAATATTAAAAAAAGACATGTCTTAAAATTGAATCAATTGAATTTTGGATTTGCTTATGATCTGTTAAAATTGTAAATTACACCTCTAATACTTAGCAACAAAATCTGAAAAATTTATAACTTTAAAATTGTGCAAAAAAATAAAAATTAAAAAGAAACGTTATTTACGAAAAAAATTGAAAATCTAAACGTCTGTAAACGCGTAAACAGGAATCAGTTTCCAATTGGTTACACGGTTAATATATACATTAAAGCAAAAACGAATAATCCATATCTTCATTTGAATATGAAGACACAATATCATTCAATTTGTCCTCATCTTTTTCAAACAATCTCAGCAAGTAATCCTTTACTACAGACTTAGCAGCAGAGTCATCCTCCACTTGTATCATAACTTTTGAATAAAACATCAGTATCAGTTTGTGACTTCCTGGGTTTGATATCTTCTCCATCAAATAGTTGAATTTCAACAATATTATTGTATCTTTTTTCTTGTAACTATCAATCATTTTCAACAATTCCTTGCATCCCATTTTGTACACCACATCCAGAGTAGTATTGCTACCTTCATGTTTGTTGAGACTTCCAAAAACAACTTTAACCAACTCTTCATTAGTGCATTTTTTAAACAGTCTGTCAACAAACTTCTCTACATTAAAGCTTAAATTTGGTACAGAGCTTATGAAAACACTCATGATCTTCAAGTAGTTACCTTCCAGTAATACATCTTCAACATCCACTTTATCTCTAACAATCCTCCAAAACTGTTCACTGATTTTAGGATCCATGGCCAGTAACAATGATAAGGCATCGATGATACTAGCAAAATAATAATTCAAATTCTCAACTCCATTGATTACTTTTGCTAAATAATTCAGTACACTCAGAGATAAATCTTGCTTCATGCTTTCATTCTGTAACTTCTCAATGAACATCACTAAAAAGGTCAAAATATTTTGAATTAACTCATAATCCTTTGATGTGAAGCTTTGATAAAGATCTCTTTTCCCTGAACTTATTAAAGGTATGTATTTCTGTAAAACTAAAGTGATCACACCTAAATAATCATATACCATATCCAAGAAACTTGCATCATTGATCAAGATTAAGCTGACATTCTGAAGCATATCAAATATTGACTTATCATAATCATCACCGCGCTTTAAGATTGTATTAAATAAAGATATCAGTTCCTCATGAACATGGGTACCCTCATCAACAAAGATGTTCCAGTTATTTTTGAAGCTCAGTATTAGCTCCAGAATTCTCAAAGCCTCAGAGACTTTGTATTTGTTGTCAATGTTCTTGTTGATGTATATCAAGCAGCCAACATAACAACAATAAATCATTTTCTGGAACTCAGTAAATTCAAATGTGGTGTCATTCACTTGTTTTAATTGTATGTTCACGTCGCCTTTGCTCTTGACTATGTCAACAATCTCAGGTTTGTTATACAAAATATTAACAAAACATGATATAACCTCAATGAAATCGTCATCATTGTCATTTAAATATTCAATGGAGGAACTATCTGTTTGACGCTTCACTTGGTGAATGACTTTCTCCTTTATGTACACTACAGATAGTAACAACACCTTGGATGCATTCACACACAAAGACTCATCCATTACCCCATCTAGGTTATGCTTTATAAACACATTCCATGCTATTAACACTTGATGGGCTAGGTTTTTGAAGTCACCATTGTTAAAAATTTTGATATTTTTGAATGGGAGTTGAGTTAAGGTACCATTGCTTTTTTCAAAGGCATTGTATGAGTTCAGATTCTGACTGCTTTGGTGATCCAAAATGTACTCCAGAGTCTCTTGAGATTGATTGGTACAAGTGTCCAAAGACTCATTCAGTATTTTCTTCATATCATCATTAACTTTGGAAACTCTTATCAAAACTGCTCTGATAAACTCAAATAGTTTGCACATTTGACTAACATTGGAGAACTTGTTTTCATAAAACAACACTGAAATGGCTATCAGTTGTGAGCTTTGTTTGTTATTAAACAGTTCTTTCCTATCAAGAAGTGCTAAGGTGTGAATCAATATCTCCAAGGCTAAAACACTTAAAGTGCTGTCTTTTAAGTAATTCAAACAAATAGTATATGACATATCAATGATGCTGTCAATTGTATTTTGATCAAGTGATTGTTTGCTTGTAGACTTTATCTGAAGTAGAATGGTTTCCATTATAGTTAACTTGAACGACGACAGCACAGAGCTATTATCAGACTCAAACGATTTATTGATATTTGCTTCTAATCCTAATCGGGAGAAGTAGTACATTGTCTTTTTGCTTATAACTCCATAAAAATAGTCAACATTCTTATGAAATATTTGTAACAGAAGAGTCAACTTATCCTTTTTAGAAAAATATTCCCTGAAATACTCTGCAATAGTACTATCAGAGATATTAAAGTAGTGTAATGCAATCAAATAAGTATCAAAGACATTATCATTTTGAACTCTTTTTACACAATAATCCAACACCCTGTAAATAAATTCATTATTGCAGGATGTTAACTCAAACATATCGTTTATTTTGAAAATCGGCGTGTCATTGGTGTTGCTAATCACATTAATCATGTTGGAGTACATGTACTTCAAACACAGGTTCAAAAGCATATCAACGTTGTATGTATTGACATGAATGTCTTCAATTTCTAACGCAGTTATTAAACTTTCACAGTTCCATTGGTTAACAATAACAGAGTTAATCATTTTGATCATGTTTGCATTTTCATCTTGTGGTTCAATGGCATTAACAAACTTTTTCCATAGTTTTGTACATAATGTTAATATTTCTTGATTGAAAACGTTAATTAAAACATTCAAAATCATGTTTGATATTCCTTCAACAATTTCTGACTCAAATTTCATAGCAACATTGCCAACAACATTGGAAATGGAAATCAACACCCACTTCAATACATCCAAATTGTTCACATCAAAGCCTATGTCTAAAATCAACTTAATTATATCTTTAAGTTCATCAATGTTTTTATCATGAAGAATGTTCAATTGAATTGTACAACCTAATTCCACTAAACTTAACTTTCTTAGATCTTGGTCTTCAGAAATAAGCTTTTGAACTATATCATCTATGTTTCGTTTGAAATGATCCTTTGCACCTTCGTTGGAATTCAGGTATTTATTGAAGTTCAGCATTGCTGTGGATTCACCTATCAACACTATTGAATAGTTTTCAATAGGTCCAATGTTTTCTATATCACATAAGATTCTTAAAAGTAAATTATGCACCTCATCCTCAAACTTTGAAAGATAAGATTTGCAAAGAATACTGTGTATCATCACTAATACATTTATGTGTGCCGCATGTAACCTTTCCTTAATGATATTTTTAGAAGTTACATTTGTGTGTAAATTCTGCAACAAGGACAATTGAATCGTTGGATTTAATTTTGAGAAGGAATCAATTAATAATAGCAGTGAATTGTCAATAATTTCAGTGGTTATCTTTTTACCTTTTAAGGACATATGAGAAGATAAAATTCTCAAATGATCGTTGTAATAGCTTTCCACAAATGGCGAGAGTATCATGTGTTTGTAAAAACTGTTAAAATTATGTTCATTGTTGTCGTAATAGAAAAAGGATGTACTTGCCTCTTCAGAATTTATGCTGACGCCTTTATATGTAACCAAACTGGTTAGACCAAATGCATATGAATCATTCATTTTCAAAAGTGTCTCTAAGCTGTCATGCTCATTACCTTCAGTCACAGTATTTTTACTCTCTTTCAAAAAGTCCTTCAAAATGTTTTTGTTTTTATCTTCGAAAACATCAACACTTGATATGTTTTTTGTCAAAACCAAAAGAAGAGAATTATTGTTGAAGTCATAGTTATACTGCTTCAAAAGAGTTCTGTAGATCATGAAAACCTTCAGTTCAATTTGTAAAAGCAAGTTGTCTACTATCTTACCACCTATGTTGTACTTGAAGTTGCAAATTTTAACTAGAATCTTGTTTATTTGTCTTAGCTCGGTGTCTGTCAAATGATAATTTTTAACAAAGTTTAGCATAGCTGTTAACGAGTGATATTGGACCTCTAAGAATTTGTAAAGTTCATCTTCATTATCTATACTCATACCAAAACTTGAACTCAAGAACAAATTATTCCACAGTAAAATCAATTGGTTCCTTTGTAAAGAAAGTATCTCTATTGTGACTCGATCCAAATTGTTCAAAAGACCAATAATCACCAGCCAAGAAATCAAAATCTTGTAATAACTAATTTTTCCATTGATAATCAAATTGTTTGACGTATTTTTCAAAAAGTTAACCAAAGTTACCAATATTTTTAGAATTGAACTTTGTTCACCTATAACAATGCTACTCAAATTAGAAACAATTAAAGCATTACCATGTATTTTTGAGAAATTGAATTGATTTATATCAATCATGAGCAAAGACTTGTTGATAACGTTGAAAGATTCATTGATGATAGGTGATATCTTTGAGTTTGTTTCATTTCCTACATTTTTGAATAGATCCCTCAAAATTATGTTACTGTTAACACGGATTTGAAATATAGTGGATTCTTTAGAAAGATTTAACAACTTCTTTTCTATTTTGTCTATTAAGGATTCATCAACTATATCATTTTTTAAAATCTTAATACATTTATGAGAAAAATTCAGATAAAAAAGAGTAAAATTCAATGACTCTAACCGATCTACAATATAATGATTACTCATTAAATTGTTCAGTATTTGTAAAAGCTGATTTTTGGACAAATACTTTGAGATGATGTTATCAAAAATTGATTTTTTAAAAAGTTCTAAAAACAAAGAAAAACTAACAACAGAATTGATTTCAATGTAAGGCAAAGACATGTCAATAAACTTTTTTATTATGTCAAACAATCTGTCTCTAATATTAACCTCAGTAACTTTACCCTCTGCAAGAATCATATATTCAAAATAAATTTGCATGGATTCAAATGTAGTAATTAATCCAAGTCTTGATTCCAAGTTATCAGTAATCAATCTGCTGTAGATTTCTAAAACATTGTCTACAATCAATTGGTTGTTCTTCTTGACATTGTAGTATATCAATGTGTTTGCAATGGCATTGGCTAAATTACTACTGTGTCTAAAGTCAAACTTTAGTAAGGCAAGTTTTTTCAATATATCCTCAACTAATTTTACTTCATTCATTTGCTTATGATCTATCAGAACCATAAAATAGTTGTCAAATATCAAACCTTGTATGATTTCATCATCACAGTTGTTTTCAAATAGATATTTGTTAAAGTATTTTTGAAACTTGTTGCAATAATCTCTAGATATATCGTATCTATTATTAATGTTTCTCAAAAACATCAACAAATTAGTTAAAAATGAAGAGTCTAATAACTCATGATTTTTCAAATGTTTAAAGATATTTTGTAGGATTGTTGGAAATAAGGTTTGGTATTTTTTATCTTCATCAGCAAATTTTATGATAATTTGATTCATTAAGTCAATACAAGCTAATTTCAGCTTTGAGCTTTCATACTTTTTACTGTTTACTTTGAATTTTTGTTGATTGACATTTGGAATCTTATCTTCATTGAAGATATTACATAATATCATAAAAATGTCAAATGTCTTGATCGGTATGAATCTATACAGTTCTTGAAGTATCAACAAAAACGTTTTAGAATAAATATTTATACTTCTATCGGATATGATCAACCTTACATGGCTTTCAGGCAAATCTTTATCCTTAGAGTGCTGATTCTCTATAAAAAACTTGAGGAGTTCATACATATCATTGTAAAGTTGTATTAAAGATTCTTCAATATCCCATGTGTTATCTAAATCAACATTTTTATTAAATACGAAGTTATTAATGACATTGTTTTGAACTTGTATAAGGTAATCTGTCAATATAATATTTTTCTGTAGATTGTTATTATTTGATTTTATAGAATCAATTATAGATCTAAGATCATAATGTCCTAAATCATCATAATTATTTTGAGACATGTAATGGTGTGTTATCGCAATTATTTATTATACATGGTTGTTACATTTACTAATGTTTTCTGTTGTATTATTAGTCCGTATTATTTTATCGTGTGTGTTTTCTTCGTTAATATTTTGGTGTGTTAAACATGTGAACTTTTTTTTTGTGTCGCTACCAATTACCACTGCTGTCACATGTTGATGGGGGGAAAAAAGATCAAACGATAAATTTCACATGTTATTTTCCCCACATTTGTGCTAATTTTTTTAAACGTATCATCCAAAAACACATAAAACAGGGGATGTGTGGGGAAAAGTTATCGTTTTGAGTACTTGTCTTATCTTTACGTTTTTCCCATGAATGATTAACTAACTCATTCAAACTATATATATTCACACTCTGATGCTTTTTTTATTTAAAAATTTTACTTAAACAATTAAGCAACAAATACTCAGAAACCATACATTAAAACTATTCACATCTTATATCAAACATTCAAATGAAATCTATATTCAAAAAATTTAACAAATCCTCTAAAACATACAATGGTGATACAAATGATCTAAATAGTATTTCCTCTTCCCTGACCTTATATTCAATTGATTCATTACCCAATTCAGAAAACATTCTTCAAAAAGTGTCATCAAGACAAAAGTTTAAAAACATGATATCAAAAATTATGTCAATCAATGACAATAAGTCTTCTGAATATCAAAATGCTTCTTCGGATAGTATTCTTTTAAACATAAATCAATATGAGTACTTAGGTTATATCTATTAGAATCGAATTTATTTGAACTATTCACCCATACACGATTAGTCACGTGTGTTTTTAGCTTTTACACAATTATATATATTACCTATTCAGGAAGGTAAATTTAAACAACGTCGCTTTTGTATTTTAATGACATTTTATTTGCCCAGATTGTTTTTGTTTTTTTTTTTCATATTAATTTTGTAAGAAAAATATATAAACAATAATCAAACCTATGAAACCAATCTTTAAAAGTAATTGGTAAAATAAAAGGCAAACTACAAGAATCATCAATAATATTGTTCTTACTATTTTTGATATTCTTTTTCAACTAAATAATTATTGATGATAAGTCCATTTAATAAGACATAATGTATAATTCAGCTATTCCCAAAAGTAAATCAAAATTATCTGTCAAAAGTATATCAACAACTGATGATATCGACAGTTATATGACAGCCAACTCTCACATCATTGATGATTACGATACGTCTCAAGATGTATCGCATGCACAGGACATCGATATCAATAGTGTTCAAAATAATCAATCAAATGACATTATACAAACACTAAACATGCAGGTTAAAGAGAGAAAGGTTAAGAAGCCTAGGGCTACTAGCTCCTATTATGAGCCACATGAAGGTTTTGACTTTAATGAAGAGGCTGATACAAATCCAATTCCTGATATTGATTACAGAAAGTCGTATGCTTTAACTAATGAATACAAAAATGTGAAAAATCAATCAAATCATCTTTCTTCTTCTGGTGATCAAGTTGAAATATCTAACAATCAAAACAACTCAATGAATGACGCGTCCGTACAGGATAATAACAAAGATGAAAAAGTAATYCATTCTGATGTTGAATCAGAAGATGAACAATGTAACAATACATATGACTCGATCTTGCCAGATAACGTCAACGAAGCAAAAGAAAAGTTAAGGAAAACCATGATGATGTCTGAATCTTTGTTTGAAAACCAAAATGCAATCTTAGAAAAAGAACATAAAAAAAGAACAACGATTCTTAATCCAAACTTTTCAAACTCCTCTATTCTTGAATCCAAATCTAATGTTTCTAAAATGAAATCAAACAAAGTTGCTGATCCCCCTTTGAGTGATGAAGAAGATGATACCTCTGTATACAAGAACACAGAATTTGACTTGAAAAGAGAGGACTTTAACCATTTGTTTATTATATCCACCAGAAACTTTGATAAAGAATCATTAGAAGAAGAGGAAGATAAAGAAGTTTGTTTATCCTTTGATATCGAAGAATTGGCCTTTGTTCATGCCGTTGAAGAAAGTGGATGGGGTGAGGTAACCTTAATTAAGTCTTTGAAAAGAGGATGGGTACCTCTAAATTACTTTACTGATTGTATAAAGCCATTGAATGTATTTCTACCCAAAGGTGAAAAAGAATTTGACAACATTGTGGAGCTAAGAGCTATTATATTAAGTAGACAATATTTGGCTCCTCTATTCCAGAGTGTTGGAAGATTTTTGGTTAATCCAGTAAAAATTAATGGTGATTTAGAGCAGCCTCAATTAGATATCAAAGCTATAAATCAAATTCAAAAGTCAATAAAAAAACTATTGGTATCAACAGGGTGTATTTCAAGAGAAAATGAAATTGTAGCTAAAAAGGTATTAGTCAAGAAAACTAGAAAGAGACTCTTGGCTGATTGGTACTCTGTATCTTTGAAGGCAGACAAGTACAAAGGAACTTCAA
The DNA here is from genome assembly GCA_001749795.1 of Hanseniaspora opuntiae. Classification (NCBI taxonomy): domain Eukaryota; kingdom Fungi; phylum Ascomycota; class Saccharomycetes; order Saccharomycodales; family Saccharomycodaceae; genus Hanseniaspora; species Hanseniaspora opuntiae. Next base: position 260,092 of record LPNL01000002.1, read on the forward strand.
ACCCTGAAAAAATTATTGTATTAAAGAAAATGATATTCCAGTTACTAAGAAGAGCTTATCTGTTTTACAACATATGGTCAATAGAAGTTCAAACTTTTGAAAATGAAAAGAGATTGTTTAATCTTAAAAAACAAAATTTAAATGAAAACACATTGAAGGGTCCATCTTCAGACGCTGTTAAAATACCTACCAATATATCATACTTGAAAAACGCTCCAATGGCACAATCAAGATTGAATGAAGTCAACAACTATTTGTTTCAATACGCTGGCTTAATATTAGGAAGAATGGATTTGATTGAAAATAATTCCGCTGGCTTTGAAGTTTTGGAGTACATAATTAGACAGATTGTGTTGTTATTAAGGGAACTACTGTATATCAGCAAAGCATGTTCTGTTATGATTAATGAGAAATATAACAATCAATATCAAAATACACTGGATTCAAGTTTAGACCCGTTATTAAAGCTAGTTACACAATTGGTAAGTGCTATCAAAGAGTTTATTAACATCATGCTTGAAAAATTAAACAATGAAGACAGCTTATTATTACAAGATTCACAAGTTGTTATCACCAGTCAAGATGAATACATGCCTACACCAGCTGCTAGCAAAATTATTTTCATTGTTTCAAAAATGACTGGATACATTACAAATTGTATAGTAGGTTGTAATAATTATTTAAGAATGCTAGGAGATTTTGAGTTGGGTGATGACAGACAATATCCAAACTTTGCCGCTAACTCTATAAGTTCAGAAGACTTTATAAAGATTTGCTCAAAGTCATTATTAGAGGAAATAAAACAGATGGAATGGAAGATTGTGCAAGACAAGTTGAATATCAACAGAAGCTTAGCCAGATATTCTGTAGTTCAAAATGGTATTTTGAATCACAAAAGCATGATTTTAAACAATGGTGGTATGGATTTCATTAGTGAGATGCTTGAAAATGATGATAATGAAGAAAATTCACTCTTGAAAGATAAGTTACTTCAGAAGTTCACCATTCAAGAAGGTGATCAAGGAAGAAATGACATGGAAACGTTGAAAATGGAAAACGATAAGATTAATGATAGAAACTCTATGTTCACCGAATTGGAGTTTGATAAGGAAACCTATCAACTACACACAGGTACTTTACGTGGAATCATATGCTACCTAACAGATGAAATAACTTACCAAAATCACCATGTAGAATTGAAAGACAGCCACTTTGATGAGGATGATCAAATCTTATTGAAGACCTTTTTTATGAGTTACAAGATGTTTACCGACAGTAAAACCTTGATTGCTTTATTGATAACTAGATTTGATGATGTAAATATCTCAAAAAAATATGAAAACAGAGATTACCAACCTAACTACTTTAACAACTGGGCAACTCAATTAAGATATAGAAAGAGATTAGTATTGAAATTCATTAGAACATGGTTGGAATCATACTGGGACTATAAAAATGACTATTCTTGTCTACCAATTTTAATGAACTTTTTCAATGAAACTTGTAATAAAGTCTTGCCTTTGGAAAGTAAAAATTTGATGAACATTTTGAGCAATATTATGTTGATTTCCAATTCCTCTGACAAGAAAATCAAGATACCGCAAATGGTTCCTAATACTTTGAGAAATTCAAAACTAAAGAAACTTATGTTAAGATTTTCAAGAGATTTAAGTCTTGCTGGTTCTGAAGACATAAATGACTCTCAAATGGTTGAAACTTATGATTTATTAAATGAAAAAAATCAAGACTCCTTGCCGATATCTTCTGAAAGTATTGGATTGAACAATTTGTTAACTCCAAAAGAGTGTGTTGAAGTCAAAGAATGTTTAAGCAAGTATGTTTCCGGTTTGAACATTTCTGATTTAAGAACTGATTTGAATACTTTTGAGATTATATCCTTGTGGAACAAGCTTGATAATGAAATAAATGGATACTTACATATAGACAATAACACCATGATTTGTGATTTGAACAGTATGGAAGTAGCAAAGCAATTCACGTTGATTGAATCTTATACTTTTGCTAATATAGACATTGATGAATTTGCTTTGTACCTAAGTAACTCGGGTTTTGATAAAGAATCATCAAACATAACGACTATAGTCAAGTTCAACAACAGTTTATCAAACTATATTATTGAATCCTTAGTTTCTGGAAAAACTACTTCATCTGTATTGAACAGATTCACATCATGGTTGAAAATCGCATTATCATGTTACTATTTCAAAAATTTCAATACACTTGCATGTATCATGACTTCTTTACAAAAACATGATATATCCCGAATGAAATTCATATGGAACAACTTAAAGGGTCAAAACTTGGAGTTGTACACTAAGCTAGTTAAGATCATGGATCCATCAGGTAATTACAAAAACTACAGACAAAAGTTGAAATACTTCACCAAGGACTTGAAAAAAACATTTGAAAGTGATTCAATGGATTTAAAGGAAAACAACTGTGTTGTCATTCCGTTTTTGTATCTATTTCTACAAGATTTGACTATGGTGGGCGAGCTCAACTCAGCAACCTCGTCGACCAATCCTAACAAGAAGCGGATACACATAAGTAAGTTTTACAAGATGACAAATATTTTGGATAACATTGAGGAATTGCAGTTCTTTATAGTAAGCAACTTGCAACCAGCCTTGAATTTGACTCAAAACGATTCCTTTGATAACAACTTTATAGCTAACTTGCCAGAGCTCCAAGAGTTCATAATGCTTGAGATATGGGATGTTAATAAAAAATATGAGCTTGATCCATACAGGGCAGATAAAATACTAAATAGATAGGTTATGTAGAATATATAGAAGAAAGTTAATTGTAATTGTCATGTAATTGTTAAATTACTAATATTTGTATTATTGAATAATTTTTTGTATTTTTTTGCATATTTTTTAAAGTAGTTTTAAGTTTACATTTTACTAAATTAAACCTTATTAAAGTAAAAGAAAATAAAGTAAAAGCTACATGTAAAGTTTTCTATATTAAAAGAATGAAAATGAAAAAATGTAATTACGCAAAAAAAATTGGTTTAAAAATAAATAACAAAAATTTAGTAAAAATTTATATACAACTATCAATTTTGCAATTGAGATCTCTTTAACTCACCGATGTAATTCAAAGCTGAACCGTACTTAAAGAAGTTGACTTGGTCAGCAGACATGGTATGTTTAGCTTTAATGACAAATGATTCACCACTTGGCTTGGTGACCTTAATATCCAAGAAGCCACCGTTATCTCCATTCTTCTCAACCAATTCAGGTAAGCCAACAGTCTCCAATACATCCTTGGAGGAAATTTTATCGTAATCAGCTTCATTGGCAAAAGTCAAAGGTAACATACCTTGCTTCTTCAAGTTGGTTTCATGAATTCTGGCAAATGACTTGACTAAGATGATCTTTCCACCCAAAAATCTAGGTTGTAGAGCAGCGTGTTCTCTAGCGGAACCTTCACCGTAGTTATGCTCTGCTACTACTGTCCAAGGAATGTTTTCGTTTTTCCACTTGAACATCAAATCCGGGATGGAATGTTTACCGCCATCGAAGTCATAAACAGTGTTTACTTCACCTGTTTCTTTGTTCATTGCTCCAATTAATGTGTTGTACGCAATGTTTTCTAGATGACCCTTGTATTTCAACCAAGCACCTGCAGCTGATATGTGGTCAGTGGTACATTTACCTTCAACCTTTAATATAACATTGGTCTTCAACTCCTTGCCATCCCATTTATCAAAAGGTTCCAATAATTGCAATCTGTCAGATTCAGGAGAGACATCGATGGAAACATCCTCGTTAGGTTGTGGATTTTTGACTGGATAGAACTCATTTCTACCCTTCAAGAAGCCCTTTGAAGGTAAATCCTCACCTGTAGGTGGATCAAATTTGAAAGTCTCACCGTTTTCAGTCTTTAAAGAATCAGTCAATGGGTTATAAGAAGCATCACCTGAGTAAACCATGGCTGTGACAAGCTCAGGAGATGTCAAAAAGTTCATGGTGTTTCTGTTACCATCATTTCTGGCTCTGAAGTTTCTGTTGAAAGATGTGAAAATTGAATTGGTTTCTTGGGATTTCTTGTTAATGTCTTGTCTATCCCATTGACCAATACAAGGTCCACAAGCATTAGACAACACAGTGGCACCAGCCTTTTCAAATATATCAACAATACCATCTCTTTCTAATGTAGCTCTGATTTGCTCAGAACCTGGAGTGACAAAAAATGGAATCTTTGGCTTCAAGCCTTTGGTAGTGGCTTGAGATACCAGTTCAGCAGCTCTGGTCATGTCTTGGTATGAAGAGTTGGTACATGAACCAATCAAACCAGCAGATATCTTCTCAGGCCAGCTGTTCTCCTTAACAGTTTGTGAGTACTTTGAGATTGGTGTTGATAGATCAGGGGTGAATGGACCATTGACAGATGGTTCCAGTTCAGATAAATTAATTTCTATAACTTTATCATAATGACAATCGTCATCAGCTCTTAAAAATCCTTTTTGTAAAGCCAAGTCAGCAGCCTGTGCAACTTCAGATCTTTCAGTGGCTATCAAGTATTTTTTGTGGGCAGGCTGGTATGGGAACAAAGAGGTTGTAGCACCGATTTCGGCACCCATGTTACAAATGGTGGCCATACCAGTACAACTCAAGCTTTCAACACCCTCACCAAAGTATTCAACAATGTAACCAGTACCACCTCTAACAGTTAGAATACCAGCTAGATGTGTAATGACATCCTTTGGAGAGGACCATCCCTTCAATTGACCAGTCAATTTAACACCAAGGATCTTCGGAGCCTTCAATTCCCAAGGAGTACCAGTAAGGGCGTCAACGGCATCAGCACCACCAACACCAATGGCAATAGCTCCCAAACCACCAGCATTAGGAGTGTGAGAGTCAGTACCAAGCATCATCAAACCAGGAGCAGAGAAATTTTCCAGGACAATTTGATGGATTATACCGGAACCAGGACCCCAAAATTGGATACCGTATTTATCTGAACAATCCTTCAAGAAGTTGAAAACCTCCTTATTTGTAGCAATGGATGACTTTAAATCAAGATTCTCACCATCCTTACCTACGATCAAGTGATCACAATGGATGGAAGCTGGAACTTCAGTGGATTTCAACTTGGTGGTGATGAATTGCAACATGGCCATTTGAGCAGAGGCATCTTGCATAGCTACTCTGTCAGGGGACAATTTCAAATACTTTTCACCTCTGAAATTTTTCAATGATGTTGAAGAACCCAGAGTTTCTTCTACATTATGTAAATGGGAATATAGAATCTTTTCAGCTAGTGTCAAAGGTTCCTTGGATGTGATGTTTTTGATGAGATCTAGGTTTCTGATAAGTTTTTCATATGGAGGAGTGACAGAAGACCCGTTTCTTCTGGCATTATTGATAACCAGGGAATTTATGGATCTTTTTTTCAGWAAGTTATTGAGCATTGAATTAGCGCTTTATTTATGAATGGTTTTTATTGATTTATGATTTAAAATATATTTAACAAGCAGAAACTATGTATAATTGCTATTTTYCAAAACGAATTCAAGTTTAGAGAAGTAATTTCGACCTTTCAGTATTTAAGATGATGTATTTATATCTGGCTGTTAATTCGTGAATAAAAATTTTAGAGCAATTGCAACAGTGATTGAATAAGCACAGACAGATTTTACTTAAATAAATAATGCTCTGCCTTGATGACTAACTGTGGATGTATACGGCAACATGTTAATTTTAGGTATGAAATTGTATAAAATTGCGACGCTATTTTTATTTGTTTTGCGAAAAAAAATTAAAAAAAATGTGGGTATCTGAAGCGCTTACGCTGTAATTCGCTGTGGTGATCCTTTTTTTTTTAAAGAAAAAATACCTGTGATTTGGTCTCTCAATAAATGCCTGTGATGTCAAATTATACCTTTACAGGAACATTAGTAACATATTGATGTCCATATTGATACGACATYTATACATTTTTTGCTATTACTGTCTATACTTGTCAATGAATGGGTGTGAAAGAGTAAATTTTTTACAATATGAATATATTCTTTTAAAATGGCAGAACCGAAGATCTCGAGGAGTTGACACCGCTACCATAGTTGAACAAACTGTTCAATAGTTTATTTGCCCACTGAGGAAAAAACAATAGTTGAAGCAATAACAATGGTCAGATATGTTATTTTATTTTGGAAAACTAAACAAATGGTGATTTTAAGTCAAATCTATCATGATCAATACGTGGTATTGGAAGTTGCGTATAATATGCTTCAACAACAAATGTGCAAGGAAGGGTACATTATCATCTGACCAATTGAACGATGACATCTATGACTACAAAAAATGAGTTAATACAGTGCTGTAATATCCATTTGTCCAATCAAAAAAAACCCCTTTTTCCTAAGCATTGTATCCTGATGACTTGTTCTTGTTTGAAAAACAGTGTTATCACATCTATGCGTATCTTGTTGCAACCTTGTGGAGAATKGAACAGATTGTTCSGTATCAGCAATCAAGACCAGCCGCACGTGCATTGATTTTTAATTTTTTTTACCTTAAAGTTTTTGTCTTAGGGCGGTTTACGCGTTCCAATGACCTGTTAATCTATTAATATGTTTTTTTACTTTTGAGGTTTCTTTCCATAACTTTATTTTCTGACTTCTTTATTCAACAATCTTTTTTGCTAAGAAAGTGACTTATAAAACACCCTAAGAAAACCTAAAGATATATTGTCTCCAGTTTGAATATGAATGGTGTTCCACCAGCTTTAAATGAGAATATTTTCCAAGAACTATACAAAGACGAAGTATTATCTTTTTCTAAGCAGACTAATCCTTCGAATATTTTAAGTGATTGCAAAGTGCCCAACAATTCTGTAAAAACAACCATTAGTAATGAAAAATCAGAAAAAGGTATCAAAATATTGTGCTTTGTTCCTTCTTTGACCTACTTAACCACACCCGATAAGAAATTTCTAAGTTTTTTCAAAAATCAAAGACTAAATTTAAACTCTCTTAAAAATATATGCCATAGATACGCTCACAAAGTTTTGAAAGACCTTGTGGCGGATGAAAATAATGACAGCGCTTTGGCTGCAGCTTTCAACGAGGTTGGCTATGACCTTGCTAGAGCACTATCATTAATCTATGACACTCCCATATCCCACCATATCGAGAAATTTACAGATGAAGTTATGTATAGAATTGTCATAAAATGTGAAGGTATAGAATCCTGTAATTTCTTTGCTACTTTTGAATATGAAAAGTCTTTGAAAACTTTAATTTTGGCTTCTAATGAAAAACAATGCTCAAATCTCGATTGCAAATGCAAATCTCAATTTGATAACACAGAATTTTGGGAATATACTCTGCTCAATCCAAAAATTAATTTTTTGAGAAAAATTTCTATCTTTAACAATTGCTTTTTGTATAATACTGTAATGGCAGCTCAATCTTTAATATCTGTGTTTTCAATTTACTTGAAGAATAACTCTTCGTTAATAGTTGCAGCAAACAATATTTTACAAAAATTACCATCATTGTTTTCAACTGCTATTTATCCAAACCCTATGATTATMCCGAGAGAACCTCAATCTTATGACTTTGAGATTCTTGATTCGGAAACTTGTATTGATTGGAAACAATGGATTGCCTACTTTTCTGTTGATTGCCAGAAGAATGGCAATGATTTTGAAATCATCACTAATGATAAAGGAGATATTATAGGTATTTTGGTCTTTTTTGTTAATACCCTGTCTGTCTTTAAAAAGCATCAAAATTATAATATTCATTTAAAAAAACTTGTCGCAGACTATTGTAGTAATCTTAACATGTCAATGGTTATAGGCGAACTATCCAATAACAAAGTTCACACTTTGTCTTTATTTCTGTCCAAGGGCAGCTCGCAAGAGGCTTACAGTTTGTTGTTAAAGTCCACCTTTATGAAGCTAAAAGAGCCTCACATACAATTGACTCAGGAAATTATATCTAACTTTGATAATATTAAAACACCCTCTAGAATCTCATTTTTCAGCGAGCATTGTTCCMAGCAAATTGAAATGTTTGATAAATCTGGCATAACATTGAAATCAAAAAACGATTATCTATTATTATCGTTGGCCAAACTTTTTAATAATTCGGAGTTGAACTACAAAGAAAAACAGGCTTTAAAAATTTTTGAATTTAACACTGAATCATTAGATTATGTCGATGACCATATCAACTATGGAGTGATTATCTACCATAAAGAATCATCAGTTAAATCTATGGATCTTTCTTCTTCTACAGGCATAAACGAGACTGATGAATATGTCTTTTCCTTTTCAAAAGAGTTTCAACTTCTCTATGAAAACAAGCTATTGATAAAGGACATAGTTGAGACTAAATACGGTAAAAGCGCGTCATATAACATAACAGAATGTGATATAAAACAAGCGGATAGGTTGTTCAAAACGTCCAGAGATATTAATGAGTTTGTTCTATCATTATGTGTATTGATGTATGCCTGTCATTTCCACAAGAAAAGATATTACATCAGTAAATTTTTAGCAGAAGCATCTTTTGGGAAAGACGCATCAAAATTGTCATGGATGTATAATGGACTACTGGCTCAACAGAATGTTAACCTTCATGGTGAATTGAATTGTAAATTTTTTAAAGTCATAAAAATTGGGAAAAAACACATAAAATTAAACATTAGGGATGATTTTGGAACAGGCTCTGATTCTTCTTGCAGAAAACTTGTAACAAAAATATGCTCAAAGCATAATCAATCTCAGAATGATGTTATAAATTTAATTAAGAGATTAGATTTCATAAACTCTAATAGATTGCAGGAACATAAACCTCAAAAATTTAATATGCAATTGCACGATATAAACAGTTATTCTAGGAGACTTTATACGGATTACAATGAACTACTGATATCAAATTTGAAAATAAACATTGTCGGTGGGTTAATGATCAGCTACCTTTATTATTACGTAAAAAGAGATGTTCAGTTTTACAGTAATGCCTTCATATATTTGAAAGATGATCTTTTAAGGTATTTGAATTCCACTCAATCGGCACAATTTAAAAGTTTAAAGTTTTCTAATAAATTAGCAACGTTCAACCCTGGTTTGACAGAAAATACTGGTCTTRTTAGTAAGCTAAATAAAGTTATATGCAACAAAGTAAAGGACTGTAAAGAAACAATTAATGATTTCAATGTCATTGCTGAGAAGGTAGCATGCGAAGCATTTTTAATATTTCTACAGTCATTTGAATGCGGTGAACACTTTAGATATAATGAGTCAAATATTTTTGATGTTCACCCTATYACATTTAACTATAAGCTCTTGAATAGATCTTATTCAAAGTATAACTGCTACACCACTCACTTTGAATGCATTCATAAATTTATTAATAGAATTGATATTGTCTTTTTGTATGGGCGCTTTAAAATCAAAATTGTTGCTCCTTATAAACAAGATGATATACCTGTTCAATATCAACATCACATTAATGAATCTGAGAACACCCAATATGAAGAGCGTTATGAAGTAATGAAAAATAAGCTCAAAAGATTTGAGCAAATACSCACTTTAAAACCTCTTTTAGAGACACAGGAGGCAAAAACTTCCAATAACTCTGACAGTTCTTCAGATTCTCTAGTAGACCCTTTACAGACGGAAAAATACGAGAAACAACCTACAAATGAAAATAAAAAATCTTTGCTGATTGAAAGCGATGATACTATTACCGATGATGTAGTTTCAGTCGCACCACCTAAAACGCTTGTAGTTGCAAAACCTGACGCTAATAAAGAAGAAGCTCCTCAGGTACCAATAGACAGCCCAGATGACTGTGYCAAAAGTAYGCCTATAGTCAAGGAAGAACAGAAAAATGATTTTGACTTCACCAGTGAGTTCGTATTTCAGCCCATTGCTAGTACCAACAGCTCTTACAATTTAAACTCATTTAAAAATAAAATGAAAAGAAGGCTGCGCAACATACACTGTGGAGAATCTTACCCTTCAAGTGGTTTTCAATCACGTCATCTAAGAAAACGGAAAAATATAGATACGATTCAACCACCCAGAAGAGTACTGCGTAAGAAGACTGGRGGTRCTGAAGATATWAGTGGAAATATTARAAACAAGAGCAAATCTGCTATTGAAGATTTTTTCTTTGAGATTGATATATATTAAATTTAACATTATTGAGCTTTGTTCATCATGATTGAGAATGTTTTCTTTTTTTTTTTTTTTCATGATTACCCCGTATTTTCTCCTTTTGTTATTTATGCTAGAAATATGAATTTTTATTAGCAATTAGGCAGATTGTTACAATCATTAAAGGTCATTATCTTGGTTGATATTGGTTTCGAAGAAGTRTATTAATAAACTTGATCGCTGTTTGAGACGAGGATTTTATCTAATAACAACTTTWTATTTTGCATCAGTTACATTATTTACCATTTTAATTTCTTTTTAACTAAGATACCAATACACAATGACTGTGAAAATGGGGTTTCAAGATATCTTTGAAAATGAAGATATATCTGATAAAATAATGTGGAATTTATTTGAGCCTTTAGATCTGTATGAAGATCCTCGAAAAGCAGAAGCTCAACTTCTCACCCTCAAACTAGTTAATAAAAAGTTGAACAAAGTAGTTTGTAGTTATATGTCAAGAATAAATGCATCTGTTTCTAAGAAATATAARTCATATTTCAAAAATGATGATTTTGTAAAAAGTTACAGTATCTGTGAGCTSATGATTTTAAGTCAATTYTCCAGTGAAGCATCTTTGCACAAGTATTTGAAGTATCCACACTGCTATAGTAACCTTGAAAGTGTTGGCACACTCAGCAATCTATTTGATAAAGTTACATTYAGACTGAARATCAAGCTTGATCTCAACAGAGATGCACTTGCTGCACTCTGCAAACTYTTYACAGATCAAAAAAAMGTTGATCAATTTTTCATCTCTCAATTAATACCATTAAGTCAAACGCTTTTACACAAGTACAGTATTAACTTTTTTCTTCTTTCCAAGTATCAAGCAAATAACTTTGAAATTGTTGGCACATCATACATATCAGAATTTTGGACATACACCCTCATCAAGTTACTATGCAAAACTATAAATTCTTTGCAACAATATAGATCAGATGTAGAAGTTTTAATGAAAAACGATAAGACATTTAGCCTGCATTATGATTTTCCTTTGACTACACATGAAAAGAATCCCTTTTCACGGCTTAAAAATTGGGATTTGAGCCAGAATTACGATCTATGCATTCAAACAAGAAATACATATTTAAACGATACMGAACAAACACCAAAACTTATAGATTTTCATGAAGTTGAACACGTTGATAACAGAGAGGTTACTTTAGAGAAGCTCATTGTAATTTGCTGGCCATCATTTTACCAAAGTAACCAAGACGCTGCCTTTTTGACCTTTGATATGAGTTCCACTTTCGGAATAGATTCCGAATTATCTTCCAATTTTCTTGAAGCCTTGTGCAATATACACAGTTCAAATGATCTATAAATTTTATTATCRGCAATATATAMAARGTSAAAYACAAAATTAAGGTCTTWTYTTTYACTTGTTCAAATYCTTTAWTAGTTTYAAACCTTCGCTTCTCTCTTCAAACATCATAATCAAATTAGAGACTTTTCTGTTATCTAGAGTTTTGGAATGAGCAGARGCAAGTTTATGATCATCATTGCTTTTCATACTTTTCTTCAATTTAATTTCTTCTTCAAAGTTTTTAAAGCTATTRATGTCTTTTATTAATTTGTTGTTTTCTTTTTTAGTTATAACATATTCCCAAATATCCTCATCATTTCCGTGTCCATTGATGATTTTATTTTCGTTACTGTTAATCAAGTTAGCATCAACAGATAAAGATCTAGAAGAGGTCTTTAGCTCCAAAGACTTGTTAACTTTTATAGGCGAGAGCACTAGGTTTTCTATTGATGGAAGKATATCATCAGATCTATATGAGTTTTTCTTAGGAGACTCCAGTAAATTTCTCTTGGTTTGCTTATAGATGTTATCTTCTTCATGAGATGTAGTGTTTTTACTTGCTTTAATAGAACTATCATCGGATAGGAAATTCAATGTTTCACTATTACTTCTGCTGTCAGTGCAGTACTCTGGCATGTCTATATGAGAAACGTTGTTYGATTTTGTTTCATCMAGYTCAGAGTCWGTTAAATACTCAGWAGGWGATTGGTATGGCAATAATARTGTGTCATCTTTAATAAATGGTTTTTTACTCGAYGCACCTCCCATTTGCCTTTTGGAAGGAGAGTCAGTAAGCTCAGTTTTATTCTCATACACTTTGATAGGAGAAAGTACACTAGAAGACTTTCTGGGATTAGGCAATTTGGGCACTATCTTTGTAGGAGTTATTGCCTTTTCTARATTATTTTCCTTTCTATTWTTTGTTCCAACCGGCTTTGCCAYCTTTTCATTAGTTAAGTAAGGAACCGGCCTAATATCCAAGCTTTGTTYTAAACGAACAGCAGTCAAATCTGGTGYAGATTTAGATGCTYCCRAATTRGAYTCTATACTTTTTTTACTTTCAAAATCTGAACATATCTCATCAAAATGAAACAAAACATTATTAATAAATACCTTTCCAAAGTTTTTGTCTGTAGCATATTTTTCATTATCAATATCCAATTTACATAGAGGGACAACTAGTGCCTCTGAAACAGTTTCATAGTTATGATGRGTAACATCGTAATGTTTAATCATATTGATAAACAATGGAATTATGAACTTGATCAGATTATAGTAACAATTATATTCCATGATGCTGTTGAATATTTCGTAGGTTAAGTTATATCCCAATCTAATATTTTCAATTTTGCTATTTTTGTTCATAGCTTTAACAATCCCTTTCGAAGATTTAATCATGTTGATAGGAAAGAAKGTTTTATTTTTACTGACCAAAAACCATATGAAAATTGATGCTAATGAATAAATATCCCACTGGGAAATATCACAATAGTTATTTCGATTGATAATGTCTATCATTATGCTGATACTACTGGAATCCCCTTTTTTATAGAATACTAGGCTGTTGTCWATGGACTCTTTGCTCAAACGCTCATAAATCTTTTCAAACATTGATTGTCTGAATTCCCTATTCATTTTAGTACCCGATTGTGTTGATAATTTTTTTTGGTAAGAAGAAGGCAATTCAATATATTCATTTATTTTGGAGTCATAGAGATACACATTCAATGAAATTCTGAGCTTTGTTATATCAACATGATGCGATAGCTCAGACAAATCATTCAAGTATATGGTTTCAAATATTTTTGATGATGTCACATTGGTATAAATCCCTTCTTCAGTATCATCAAAGACAAAAGAATCATCGGCATCAGGATCCATTTCTTTTTCATTTAGTACTTGACCATTCTTGAATTGTTGCCAAATTTGGAATAGTGTTCTTACCCATAGGGATTCATGCACAATATAAATCTTGTGTACAATTAGCTTTTCATTGTTTTGTTTTCTATAATCATTTATGGCGTTCAAAAGCTTTGAGTAGATTTTGATACCCATTGTCCATTTCCAGCTCAGCTTCTTGAAACCTGAGCTAAATATTATAATGGAAAACTTTTTGTTTCTAGGAACTCTAAGAATCAGTTTCTCTATAAGYCTGTTTATTATATTATCATATTGTTGCTTGTCACTGCTGAAAACTTCCATATCGGGAAGATATGTTGAGTCAAATATGTATATAGGATGATCCTTGTCATCAACAGTGTAACTTTTGAAGAAAATGTTTGAAAAGTTTATATTCAGAGTTTGTTTTTTAACATTCTTKTCATTTTTCGATAGATTGGATGATCTTTTTCTAACTGAACTTAAAAGAGTATCTTGAATTCCCATACTGGTTCTGGTATAACTAATGAATGCAATGGGAACAATAAGGCAGGCAAAACAACAGAGTATATACAATWGAGACAACTTGATATAGTAATAATCAACCGGTAATGAGAAAAGAAAGAAAATGCGATGTTGTTATAATTTTTGTTGAATTGTGGTTTGGTTATTTATCTAWAGATATGCTAACTCCTAACAGAACACCAAATTATTAAAAAAAAGTATAAGTCATGTTTACATATATTCTAAAAAAAAAAAGAAGTGAAATAAAATGATGTGTTTTTTACCTATTCCGTACATAATCATTTAAAAAAGGAAATMCCCYCGTACACAAATTTAAGCGCCCAGTAAAAATGGTTCTTTTCTCTAATAAGGGTTAAAGACTGTCCCATAARCGCCAATCAAGCTCTTGTRACGTTTGAATCCATAACTACCCTTTTAGATTTARATTTTTTCTGCTTCTTTGTGGTATTTGTATTTACCTTGTGACTATCCAGCTTTCTCTTTTTTACCATAGCCATCATATCCGTTTTGAAGTACTTTTCTATCTCTTTTTCTTTATCAATGTTACTTTTCATCAGCTTAAKTTTGTTAACGTCGAGGTTGTAATTCAAGGTGACATCAGAAAGCTTTGGAAGAATTTGTTGAATGGAGGGTAGTTCAATCCGTGTGAACTTTTTGTTTTCATCATCATCTAGGTTATTTGACAATATCTTAAACCAATYTATACTTTCATTAATATACCCATAATGAAGTTTGAAATTATCGTTTTCAATATGTTTGAGCTTATTTTCAAGATGCTTGTAATTCAGTAAACTTAGATGATACAGCTTTTTAAACAAAATCTGCTTATACAACGKGTGTCTGTTATCGATTTTATGATCATTTGCTTTCAAAGTAAAGGCATTGCTATTTTCATTGAGCATTATATTAAGCTTTTGCTTATAATACGAATACAATTTGTAAAAATCTCCGTCTCTATCATTGAGCCAATCCAACGCAGAGTTATCTTTATAGAGAATTTCCAATCTCTGGAGAGGATTCTCATGTTTTCTAGCCGTTGTATAAATAGCAACAAGCTTTATCATTTTCAAATCTTTGACTGAAAGCGATGATTCTATATTTTTGATATAACTGTTATCAATTTCTATATTAAAGTCTTTTTGAGCATCCTGTAAAATTTTGTCAATTTTTTTATCCATTTCTGTTGTTAAAGAATACTGATTTGTTAGKTTGTATAGTACTATGTTCTTGATAGTTGTCTTCTCAAWATATTAGTTTATTGCAGTATCAATGGTTTTGAATGCGTAAAGTGAAAAAAAAAAAGAAAACATTATTTTGTTCATATCACGTGATAGCAAGCATCTATTCCAAACAAAAAACATTAATTCGCAAATAAAAACAGTTTTTCATTTTAAAGCTGAAAACAATAATTAACTAACTAAATARGCTGTTGACTCTATTTTGATATTTGCCAATAAGTGCTAAGTATATTCAACCAAAGATTAAATTAACGTTATGTCCAATAYCAGTAAWGATGGGTTGGATCTTGAGTATGAAGAATACCTAACATTTCCTGAAATTTTTCAATCCCCTAGTATAGCAACTCATGTGGTCTCTTATCTAGATATCAAAGACTCTAACACTATTATAATACTATTTGGAAAGCAATTCAAATACATTATCGAAGACAAATTATTYAAYGTGTTTACTAAACTATGGGATTGTAAGAATATTAAGGTTAAACTTAAAATAGATGACAATTTGAACGAACAATTATTAAAAGAAACATCAGCCGATGATAAAAATAATAAACCCATAATGGAACCTTTGAACATTAACGTTGCCAATTTTTTCGATAAAATAAGAACAGACCTAAATGAGTGTACCTATGATACACTATTGGAAATATATTTGAGGGGATATGAGGAATTTAATGTGGTTCTCAAGGCTGCTCATTCATTTAATAGGAGCCTGAATGTTGAGACGGGTTTATTTAAAAACAAATATAATATTCTAGAAATTGCACAAATCATTATAAATTGTCTGGAGTTTGTAAAAAGTATCGAGTTTTACGATCATATTGGTGGCTCTCAAAAGCTGGAAGTCATAAACTTTCTGAAGGAATTATTTGTGAATGAATGCTTAAACAAACTACACAATAATAAAGATAACTCAAAAGTGTTGCGTGTGACCATATTGGCGCTTCTCAAGATGAACGAAAATATGCTATTGATGGATTACTATAAATCATTGAATGATTTACATAATGATGTGCTAAGTAAGTACACCAAGGACAATTTGTTTGAGTTTGCTGAAAACAACCTTGATTGTAAAAGAAATGCAGAAAACTTTACCAAAYTGTTTGAGTCTATGCTTGATTTTTTCAACAAAAAATGCTCAGAAGCTGATACTCTTTTTGACGCAGAKTTRCCACTAGTCTTTGTAAATTACATGGAAGAGGCAATTGGTGATACATTGTTGACGTGGTCCAAMACYGTATTTGATACACCTCAAACATCCACRCAYTTTGAMTACTTCTACAATAATCTTTTGGTTGATGTATTATCTAAAATTGAAACAAACGGAGCCAATAGTTGTGGCAGGGTTGTGATGCTAAAACATATTTATGGATTTGTAAAGTTGTATTATGGCAATGATATACAGGAATACTTATCAAGACAAATATCAGATAACAACAAAGAAGTTTCTGAAAGGTTTATGAAGTTTGAAAAAGCWAATACTGATCTAYTAAACAAAGAAAATGAGACTTTTTTGAATGAGAGACTGAGAGAGTTAAAGCAAAAGAAAAATGCAGAAGAATCTGATGAAAACCCTAATAATTCAAAAAAGCACAAGTCAAACTTTCTGAGATCTTTCCAACATATGCTTAAAATAGGCTCGAATTCAGATTCAAATCAAGAAGAAGAACAGTTAGAAATTGAATATAATTTGAAAAAATTGGAAAATGACATTGGGAATATAAGAAACTTGATAGACCTTCCATTGTGTATTGAGATTATACAAATATCCTCAAAYAGAATTAACAACATAATGAGTTTTCTTGAGGTCTATTCGAAGTTAAATATTAGTATATCGACAGATGAGTACGAGCTACATGAGAAGACTTGTGAAATGATATATGAAAACTTRCTGAATAATATYGATTCTCTKCATTTATCCAAGGCTTTTGAAAGGTCATTGAAGCTCTTGGTAGATTATAAACTTGATCCAGAAGATGAAAGCGACTCAATCATAAGTCCGTTGAGTAACTTTTCAGAATTGATTAATGTTTCTGATATAATATTACAACTTCTGCAAATGTTTTACAAAAATGACATAGAAAACATTCACAAGAAGGTACCTAACCAGGTGAACAAAAAGAAAAAAACATTTGACTTTTTGAATCAATTAGTTATAAAGAAGAAAAACTTTGAATTGAAAATTGATGACTATGTTGCCAATGGATTAAACATAGGTATTACTAAGCTTCTGGAACARATMGAATTTATTTATACTCTGAATCAATCGCCAAAGGATTATTGTCCTGATGAAGAGAGTAAAGATGGAGAAATCAGTACTTGTTGTTTGCAAACTGTTAACTTACTGGAATTACATTGTAAAATGATCACTGAGTCTTTAGCAAACAAAGCCACACTTGAAGTTTACAATCAAGAAATAACTGAAAGACTTTTTCAGTATGTTTTAAAAAATTTGAAGAAAAATATAGTTAATGTGGAAGGAGGCAAAAATCTAATCAATGATTTAAATTATTATCTGAAGTTTGTAGAAACAAATTTGAAGGCTAGGAAAATGAATGTGTTGTTCAAGAGTTTAATAAAGGTTAGTGAAATATACACCATTGACTTTTCTGAAGGCTCCAATGAAGAAAMTGTTGAAGAAGACAGCACAAGTAAGTTGGCCAAGAAAAAGAAGTACAATACTTACAAGGCTGTCAGTAAAGATATAGCTAAGAGAATTTGCAATCCAAACTTATACTTAGGTGTTTTTACACAAGACGAAGTCTATGAGCTTGTAGGAAGAAGAATTGATTGGTACAATATAAAGCCGTTTGTTGATAAAGCAGTCTATGGATTAGATTGTGTGATTTGTTAATACAAATGAATGATTGGGTATAATAAGTACAGATGTATATCATTTTGAAAATTCTCGGTCGATGATTGCACGTGAGTGATTTTGGAGTTAGTAAGCTGAATATATTCTTAATTCTTTTTTTTTTTTTCCTAATTGTCTGTTTCTTTAGGTGTATATCCGAAATTTTAAAAAAAATCACATTTCCAATAATTGKATTACCCATCATTTCTTTAATCTAAACAAAATTCAAGAAAACATATAGAAGCGTRAAGGTACCATACTGTTCATCTACWTAYAAAACAATGTCAGCTGCACCAAGATATATYTTTGGAAAATATTTGGATCCTATTACAGGGATTTGTGTAGGTATTTTCACATTTTTACAATTTGAAAAGACCAACAACATTCCGGAAAACAGAAGAATTATGTACAATGTTAAGAAGAAATTGGGATACAACGTAGAGACACAGAAGATTCCAACTAATGAATAATGAACTCATAACGGATATTATGATTCACCAATGTAAGTGAGGGAAGAAAAACTTAATGAAGAATATTTAAATTACATGACTATATATAAATCCATATCATTGCTGGTAGGAATCTTAGATTTGTTTTTGTTAGAATCATCTGAGTTTTTTCTAGCATTCGAAATTTGATATGTATTTCTTTGATATCCTAAGCTGTTAACTTGATTAGAGCGATTAATATTTGAGAAATTCATGCTGTTATCTTGAATGTCTGTAGCTGCTTTTATTTCATTAATATTTGATGAATTGTGATTAGTGTTGTCAACACTATTATCAACCTCATTTTCTTCTGAAATTTTAGTGTTATTCAATTTGATTAGCTGGGCTTGAACTTGTTCATAGCTTAATCTGTTAGATTCAAGGTCATGGTGACTCATGAAATTGCTCTGTGGTGAAACATTTTTTGTATGTGTGGATTCTGAATGAGCGATGTTGGTGTACTGTTGGCCAGTAGATCCATTTGGAGGCGAGTTAACAACAGATGTACTATTCAAGTGCATCAGCCATTCCTTTCTATCTTGAGAGCGAAGTTGAAATTGCAAAGAGTTATGTTGCGACAAGGCTTTGTTGATAGCATCTGGATTTAAAAAGTTCCTGGTTTGAGGTGGGTTGTTGTGTTGCTGCTCTTTTTTTGCTTCTTGAAGCATCTTCAACTTTTTCAGATTTTGAATTTGTTGTTTTTCCAAAAGCTGTACCAAATTTTGTTGTTCCTTGAAAAGTAATTGCAAAGTTGATATGGTTTYTTTCAAGTAATCGTTTTCCGTTTCAATTTCCTTGTAGTGTTCCTCGCTTAGCTTTTTTTCTTGATTTATCACTTTTAACTCGTCGTTCAACTTGGAAACAGTATCTTCAAGTTGCTTGATTCTGTCGTTTTCTATATTGATTGTCTTTATAGGAACCATTTGTGAAAGATCAACACTTTGATCCAGTGAAACATCCATTTTAACAGCTTTAAGCTTCCTTGGTTTGGATTTTCTGACTCTCGGTCTATTTGAGGTACATTCTTTATTGGCGATTAAACAATTGTTACAGCTCGATAAAGTACCAAAACAAGCCCTTCTTAAGGAGTTACATCTGTCACAGACAACTTCTCGTCTATGGTAAAGATGAGCTAAGGCTTGTCTGTTGATTAGTTCATTTTGATCTTCAGTTGGGTCAGGTTTAACCGAAGTTGTCGGTTGCAATGTATCTGTATTGTCCTTGATACTGACATCATCATTTTTCTGTTGTTTTAGTAATTTTCTTTTTTCAGCAGATTYTAATTTCTCTTGCTCTGATTTGGGTTTTCTMCCTCTTTTCTTACCTGTGTATGGTTTCAATACAGGATTATTTGTTTCTGCTGTAGAAATGTCCTGTATTTTAGCATCTACGCTGACTGAAGTCTCCATTTTGAATAGTAAGGGTTCTTCTCAATATATTGAAAATGATTTTGAAATATAGGATGATGTTGTATTAAAAGCTTTTGGAGTATCCTTGCGTAATTTAAAACCWAAAGCAAATATGTTTTGAGTATTGGTTTGTGTTTTTACTTTTCAAATGTGAATCAATTATCTTTTTGGATAATATTTTTTTTGATTGAGCATCCACGGCTAAATAAATTTTGAAATCTCATGTAATTTTTTAGTTTTTGGAAAAAAAAAAAAGAAAAAAAAAACCAACAAAATAAATATTTCCGAAGAAGATTGTGAAAAATGTCCACTCGATATGAGACGCGTGAATCAACTGAACCATATAACCAAAGCTGTACACTCACAATGTCTGATAATGAAGAACAAATCAACTCGGTTAATTTYGAGTCATTGAACAAATCACATACGATTGACGTTAAAATGCTCCCATGCAAAACCCCTACTTTAACGAAAGACCAGGTGTATAAAACAACAGAACTAGATCAACTATATCCTGATCCCAAGGAGTCTATAAACAACAAAGAGATTTTATATCTTCGTGGAAGAAAACTTATTGGAGAAGAGATTTTTCTTGATAAGCAAACATGTTACCTAAGCAATACTAATTCAGTAGATCAGTCAATAAATTTAGAACTGAAGGCAAACTCAGTGATGAATTTCGAGAGAGAAGGTAATACAGATCGTTTGACTAATGAAAAGGAGAATTTATTAGAATATATAGACGTACTTAATGTTATAATGTCATAAATGTTGTTTGCAAGGTTATTTGCTATCTAAATAGATTGTTGAATTGGTCAAAGATTGTGTTTCCTGCTATTTTATCTGATGCAAATGGTGTACCACTGGCTTCTTCAAAAAATTCCATCCCTTCAAATATATGCTCACCATCCATTTTCTTTGTATCATTAAAGATGTTGATGTTGTCATTGAGGTTTTCAACAGAAGCCTCAATATCATATGTATTATTCTCATTGCTATTATCTAGTTGGAAGATTTTCATCAACTCATTGAATATGAACATACTCGTGGCAGAACAATTCTTCAGTTTGTTGACTAGTTCAATACCATGGCATAGCCTAACTTCCAATACATCGTCAAAGTTTTCCTTGAGTTTTTTCTTTAGAGAGCTCAAAACACCGATGGCAAAGAAGATCGTGTATTGGGAAAACCAATAAGAAGCCACCAAAAGTCCACGGTTCCACATGTACTGAGACAGATTTATGATTTCAACGCAAGTATTAACACATTTTTCCTTTATCATCTCACTGTTGTATATTGCATTCTCTATCAAAAATGGTTTATAAAGCATCAACTTAATGTTTAAATAATCCAGCTGCAAAAGTTTGTTGATTCTCAAGAAATCCTCACTCATGTGGCTGCTTTTTGTTGATGGCTTCAGGTAATCAGGTAGTCCTTTGACCCATGTATCCAAACAATTTTCCAYATGAGATACAAACTCTAAAAGTATATTGGCATCCAATTCAGATTTAGGGGACTCACTTGCATATGCAGCATACTGCGACTTGATATCAATTTTGTTGTAAAACTCCTTGATTTCATACATCATAAGCATCAATCTGGTATGTAAATTGTTGATACCACARGAGCTGATCATATCGGTTTCATTATCCATGGTGATGGTTGTATCTGAAATATTTTCATCATTTGTGTCGATTGGAAACTGTTGGGTTATGTCATCAAGTTTCAATTTGACGGGATACCCCAAAATAGTGCTCATGTATATTTCTGTTTTGTATGAGGCCCAAAACATTCTTTTCACAACCTCCAGCTGTAATGGGTTATAGCCGTTTTTCGGATCTAAGTTAATGTTATCTTGGTGTTTATAAAATCCCTTCTTTATCAATAAAGTCAGTGCCAGAGAGTTATATGTATAAGATTCGGTAAGTCTGGCTGTGAATTGACAATACAAGGACATCATGAAAAGTGTCTGTATTGTTCTATTATCTGAGGCCGTTATGAAATTGGTCAACTTTTTCCCACTTTCAAAATAATTCAATCCTATATACTCAAGTTGGTTTATTTGATGAATAAAATTGTTCATATGAGCATCTATATTTTCGTTTTGGTTTGAGCCATTTGTTGATTTTAACACATTGGCCTCATTTATGAACAATACACCCATTGCAAAAATTAAATAAAACAAAGGAAGTGCCTTTCGTTGTTCATAATTGTAGTTTTTAATATCATGAATATCAACCCCATGGTCCTGCATATCATAAATAGACTCTAGAAGCTTATACACAGTTGGTCTGTGATAAAATCTGAAAGAGATACAAGCAATGTTCCAAGTTGTCTGCATGTATAAGAACGCATCGGATCTTGAAGGGAGTTTGCATAAACCTAATTCTTTGAAACTGGTTGAGGATAACTGATTATATTCATTTCTAAACGACGAGCTCAATCCATTGCCGGCATTGTAAAAATGGGAGTCTTCAAAATTTTCCTGTCTTGATTCCAACATATTCATAGTGTTACCGTTTTTTGCAATTTTATCCTCATTCATTTTAAATTTGTTTATAAGTTTGAAGCTTCTGTTTTTAATGGGCATAGAGAAGGATTCTTTAGCATACACTGTTTTGTGAAATAACGGATCAGTTTTGTATTCGCATTTTAAGCCTTTTTCAAGACATTTCAAGCAGTCAGCATTTCCTGTGCATTTAACCTTTCTTCTTTTGCAATTTAAACATGCCTGTTTAACTTTTTTTATTTTCTTGCTGGTGGAAATCATTGGTAAATTATAACAAGCAGAGGGCCGTTTTTGTTTCTACGATTTAGTTATTTTATATGTAGGTTTTGCCCTGTTGATTTGCAACATGGTAAAATTTTGTTACTTGACAGATAAACTGAAGAGAGAATGGAATTTTGATGATCTGTTTTATCCGGAACTCTTACCTAAAAGGGAGATTGTTTTGAACGACCCATATTAACTTTTGGTAGCGTTTTCCATCCTCGCATTTATGAAAATATGATTAGATGATTAAAGCCATTGCACAAGTGGAAACAAAACTCATTTAATTACTTGATAGAAGTTATTCACAGCACAAAATAATTTTGGTAGAGCTTTTTCTTGAATCTATAAACTCAATCTTGTATAACCCCGTTAAATAAAAAATAAGACACTGAAAAAATAAAGCCTTCTTAGACATTACCCCTCCTGAATCATAATAAGCAGTTGTAGCGAAAATTACACCCAAACCTAATAAATTTATCAACTTCTTGCTTCCATGAAAGATCAATGCAGTTATTTTTCAAAAAATATGCTTATATAAGTTGTTCTTTTTCGAGTAAAAAGCCTACAGCAGTAGTAAATATCTAAGTTTCAAAGGGTGAATTTGTAACTTTTTTAGAGAATTAAAAAAAAAGCAGCCGTGCATCCACGTGTGTTTATCGCGACTAAGACTTAAATTTAATTTTTTATCAGTTAAAATGAGCAACGGTTCTTATCACACACGATACAAAACAAACACCCATGTGCCCATCATTTTCATACATTTAAAATGTATTAAACAGAACTCCTGCTATATATAAGCAACATGCTATTTTCACTAAAAAAAAATGAAATTTCAAAGTATGTTCGCAAAATAAACACAGTATTTTTTGTTTTTAACTTGATTTTCCACTATTATATATTTGAAAGAAAGTTATAAACTCATGTCACAAACCAATGAACAGTTATTAACATTAACTGTTTTCATTTAGAATAATGTTTTGGAAAGCTAATGATCATTACAAAGAGCCTCTTCTGCCGATCAGTGACAGTATTTACATGAATGAAGGGTATCATAGAGATGACAACAAAAGTGTTATATCCGAAACAATAAGTATGTACCGTTTACATTTTTAAGAAAAGACACTTAAGGCTGATGTAACTATCCACACAATTTGACAACACACCTTCTGTGTTAGCATTTGTGATTCATCCACGGAAAGAACACGATCTTATAGAAAGGAATTGTTAACGGTTTCATTTTATTATGATCAATCTTTAAGCCGGGATACTCAGAGGATAATGAGCGTGGCATGATGGCCATGTGGGGCTGGCCAATTTGTTGGGAAAAACAGCTGCCGAAATGAACTGCGAGCCGATTTTCTCAAGTCGCTTGAAACTCTGCCAGTTTCCGCTCTCTTAAAATAAATTTCTTAGTGAAAAATTTTCACCTTGCAAAAGTCGACGTGAAAAACACTTGTGTTTTTCTCGCCACCTTTTTGCCACTCAAAATTGTTCGTTAAATAAAAGAAACTTAGAAGTAATAAATATATATAAAATACCAAGAGGAAATTATTCTATTGGTCAATATAATAATTTAATTAATTTTAATAAAGGAAGTTTGTAGTTTCAAGAAACTAAAGCCCCCCCCCGTATAAGCCAGATACTGCAGTCAAGAGCTGATTTTACGACACAATTTAAAATATATTGTGTATCCCACGTGTACCCTTTTTTTATATTTTTTTGGGACGCTCCAAATGATGACTTATTTCTGCTAAGCTGTCCCGGATTATTTTTCTCTGACTGAAAAATAAGCATTGCCTGTGTTTATAGCCATATTGTGCTATACCATTCAATGAATCAAAGCTTTATTTACTAACAAGTAAAAGCTGTTTATTCTGGGTTTCTAATGGTACTAATCAGTAGGGGTGAATCRCTGAATGAAGCAAGTTAAAGGCTGTTGACTTAAGATGTATGTTGTCAAGATTGTGGATCGTGGAGGCTTTTGATCACTGGTTTTCCTCGGTACTTTTTTTTTTTGGTATYCAACGGTAAATTTCACTCTAGGGRAAAAATGCATTAGAAATATAGCCATACCAAGACTGGTGTAAATTTCTTTTTTTTTTTTTCCTTTTTTKTCCTCCCACAGTATTGTATTTTCTAGCATATATAAGAAATTTGACATATTAGCATCTTMAATCATTCATTTMAAATTGTGTCTTGATTTGTCAWTRTAACAAGAAATAGCACCAAAAAACCATACAATATTGATCAGTATTTGAAAGAAACAAAAACTTTAAATTAYTATACCTGATTAAACAATTTTACCAGTTAATTTATCAGTTTTTTTTTTCTTTGCTTAAAAACTTACTTCCCCTTTTTTTATTGTAAATATTAATAATTATAAGGCCAAAAGTTATACAGTTTGCTCATACTTGACAAGTACCGTTTTTATCTCAAMTAAATAGCATARAAACAATACCATTTTGAAMAGAAAAAATGAAGTTCTCCGAATCTTTAAAATACAACTCAGTCCCAGAGTGGAAACAATACTACATCAACTACAATGGGTTRAAGAARTTRATCTACGCTTTGCARAAGAAGAGATTAAATCCAGGTGAAAATGAMGAAGAAATWGAAGAAATTCTAGAAGACATGGACCTTGAAYTGGAACTAGGRGTKAATGATATCATTGCTGAAAACAGTTCYAATTTGGACACTAGATTATCTCCTAACGGTCACGATGAGCCTTTGGAAAATGAAAAGACTCAATCTAAYCACAAATTCAGATTGAAATCATTCAAGGATAAGTTAGTTCACAACAAAGGYTCAACCTCAACTGCCATCGATAACAATTCTGTAGATCAGAACATTGAGCTTTCTGATATGAAGAAAACCTCTGATGAAGAACATGTTCTATCTGTTGAAGATTCATCCGATCTTTCCAAAAGAGGCAARGSCACCAAAAAGTTCTTGAATGTTTTCTCTAAGAAAAACAAAAACAGTAGTGGTGATWTCAGCTSCTTGAACGACAAAGTTGAAGACGTAGCTTCAGGAAGCTCCAGTGTTTTCAACAAAGATGTTGAGCACATCAAAGAGGAGTTTATTTCCAGATTGGTTATGGAATTGAACAAGATTGACAGCTTTTTTTCTTCAAAGGAAATTGAATTCACTTCCAGATTCAATGCTTTGATGAGTGATATAGAAAAGATTAGAAAGCAAAGAGGAAATTCCAGACCTACCTCTAGAAGCAACAGTTTTGCCGTAAGATCCACAAGAACATTATCCAACCAAACACAATTGAGAACATACTCCACCAGCAGCGCCACTCAGGGAGTCAAYGCTGCCTTTGCAATGAACGGTATCATTGAAGAAAATCCATTCTCTGACGAGGACGATGACGACTATGATTACAACTCCTTTAATAACGATGCTGATAGTGCTAACGGAAGCAACGAATTTAGTGCGCTATTGAACTCTGATGATTTCAACATCAAGTCCCAAAAGAGAGCTATTTTGAAAAAGGCCTTAATCAACGTTTATGTTGACATTTCYCAGCTAAGATCCTTCAGTGAATTGAACAAGATCGGGTTCACCAAGATTGTCAAGAAATTCGATAAGGTTTTGGAAGTCAACATAAAAGAAGAATTCATCCACAATGATAAGCTATTTGAAAACAGTAATATTTACAACCCAGGTACAATCAATGGCATTGATGATAGACTAAATATCATAGTTGAGTGTTTTGCCAAAATAACTGAAAACGACAACTATGAGGATGCCAAACAGGATTTGAGATCCTACTTGAGAGACTATATTGTTTGGGAAAGATCCACTGTTTGGAAGGATATGTTGGGCTTGGAAYACTCAACTAAATACAACATCACCAACAGTCAAAACAAATACATAAAATCCGATGAGCTAAATCAACTTCAAAAATCAGAAGACAACCTGTTGCTAGAAATGAAAACAGTAAATTTGTTTAACAAGTATCCTGTCAGGGTTCCAAAGTTTATGTTGACCATACAAGCCTTAAAGGTTACATTGATTGTCACCTTGTTCATTATTTTGTTGTGTATCAAAACATTCAATGATCATGTTCAAAAGAGATGTATGGCCATGTTGGCTTTGGTTGCATTATTCTGGGCCACTGAAGCCATCCCATTGTTTGTAACWGCTTTGCTTGTTCCTTTGTTATCTGTTGTTTTGTTGGTTTACAAAGCTGAAGATGGCTCAGTCATGACKGCATCCAAGGCTGCCTCAACTGTTTTAGCTGCTATGTGGTCCGGTACAATCATGGTTTTGTTTGCTGGGTTCACCTTGAGTGCTGCCTTGACCAAATACAACGTTGCCAAGGTCCTGGCCTCCTACTTGCTAAGTGCAGCTGGTCAAAAGCCTAGAAATGTGTTGTTAATGGTCATGAGTGTTGTTTTCTTCTTATCCATGTGGATATCCAACGTTGCCTCTCCTGTTTTGACWTACTCATTGTGTCAGCCAGTTTTRAGAACCTTGAATGCTGATGCTCCATTTGCCAAGGCCCTGGTTTTGGGTGTTGCATTTGCTGCAGACTTTGGTGGTATGGCCTCTCCAATMTCTTCCCCACAAAATGTCTTTTCCATGAACTACTTGAAGCCATATGGTGTTGGTTGGGGTCAATTCTTTGCCGTYGCCTTACCTTGTGGTGTCATCTGTCTTCTTTTGGTTTGGGGTGAGATGTGTTTAACCTTTGATATCAACAAGCACAAAATTCAAAGATTCAGACCAATW
Source organism: Hanseniaspora opuntiae (assembly GCA_001749795.1). NCBI lineage: Eukaryota > Fungi > Ascomycota > Saccharomycetes > Saccharomycodales > Saccharomycodaceae > Hanseniaspora > Hanseniaspora opuntiae. The sequence goes on from LPNL01000002.1 coordinate 287,518, forward strand.
AAAACCAGATTCACTGTCAARCAATGGTTTGTTTGTATYGTTACTGTTGTCACCATYTTRTTGTGGTGTTTGTTGACAAAGATTCCTGGATTTGGTAGTGCTGGTATCATTGCTGTTATYCCAATMGTGTTATTCTTTGGTTCAGGTATGYTAAATGCCCAYGAYTTGTCTGAATTCCCATGGACCATCATCTTATTGGCCATGGGTGGTATTGCACTAGGTTCGGCTGTCCAATCCTCTGGTTTGTTAAGCACAATTGGTACTGCCTTACAAAAGAGAATTGAAAACTTTGGTCAATTGTCAATTTTGGCCATTTTTGGTATCATCATGTTGGTCTTCGGAACATTTGTTTCCCACACTGTTGCTGCCATCATTATCGTTCCATTGGTTCAAGAAGTTGGTTCCAAGTTACCTAGTAACAAGGCTGCTCCAATCCTAATTTTTGGATGTTGTCTGTTAGCCAGTTGTGGTATGGCTCTACCAAGTTCAGGTTTCCCAAACATTACAGCCTTTGGTAAATTGGATGACAGAGGCAAGAACTACTTAACTGTCAACCATTTCTTGACAAGAGGKATTCCTTCTACCTTTATTGGGTATGTAGTAATCATTACCATTGGATTTGGTATAATGAACTCTATCTTCACTAATGTTAATTATGTGTCTCAAATTAGTTCATAGATGTAATATATATAAGCAATCTTTTAWTGTAAAACTTTATATYAGTTTTATTTATTGATTAAAWCTATTTGGTTGATATCCATTAATCRTTGTCGGATATAATGGAAGATTCTCAAGCAAAAAAAAAATTTTTTTTWTTTTTCTGTGTGTTTACGATGCTAATCATYCTGAACCTTTTGGAAAAGCGTRGAACAAAAAAGGGGGATCTGATGTCTCAATTGTACTTTCTTCTTGTGTCTATGTATGAAGGTAAATACTCAGATTTATCCAAAACCAAACWGACTAMTAGTTATTTCATATTGAAAATTAAYCAAAAAATAACTTCATGATTCACATTGGTGAAAAAATGGCTTCACATCTATCCGCTAGCACCAATAGCGAWTCCTCTACAAAAGAAACACTAACAMAAGAAGAAAATATCACTCCACCTGAACTTCCTGAAAGAGCACCAATTTCAAATGAAGTATCCATTCAAGAATACTTTCAAAATCAAAAAACAAAATTCCAAAAGTTATATGAAAAGTTTATAGAAGAAGGCAAATCTGGAGATGCTGTATACATATTTCCAAAGACTTGGTTTATCTCATATTTCAAGACTGACACAATTGACAAGGATAACGAATCTTTCAGCAATGAACAGGCTTTGAAGCTTTATTTTAAGGCTCCGCAGTTGCCTCAATATATAGACCAAAGCAATTACTTGACTTACATTGAGTCAGATGTTTTAATGCCTATGGGTTTTGATTTGATGACAGAGATTTTCAATTTCTATGGCTTTGAAGGAAAGTTCATTGAAGGCTTTATAATAAAAAATGAAGATGGYATTAGCATTGATGGMAATCTGCTRAACATGCAAGTATGTCTATTGGTTGAGAACAGATGGAAAGTTTCCCAATCAGTACCAGTATTCTTTACTTCTTCCAAATATTCCAATTTAAGTCAATTATTCCAAACAGCTGCCAATAAGCTTCAAGATATAGTTTCTTTGGACTCTTTTGATAAAAGATGTTGGTATTCTTCCTCTGATATAAGTGTTGATGAGAATCCTGTCAAAGATTTTTTAATGCTGCCTAATGATTTTTTGAAACTTGAAGATATACAATTTGTGGACAGCACCATGGCAGATATGCACATACCTGAACAAAATTACTTTAAGTTGAATACATTGATAATTGAAATAAGATTTGGTGATGTTTGGCCCTCATTGTGTCATTTGTATAACAGTACTAAGAACAACATCAATAACTCWCARGAAGCTAATGCACCTCACCAAGGATTAATTGGTTTGAACAATYTAGGTAATACATGTTTYATGAACAGTGCCTTGCARTGTTTGGCTCACATTCCRGAGCTTGTRGAKTATTTTKACTATGGCTGTCACAAGGAAGAGCTAAATTTGAACAATCCATTAGGTTACAATGGTAAAATAGCCGTWGCYTTTGGTGATTTAATTCAAGATTTGTATGAAAAGAACACTGACAAAAGGTCAAWAGCTCCTAGAAACTTCAAAATGACCCTAGGTATGTGCAACCAAATGTTTGCAGGCTACTCTCAACAGGACTCACAGGAGTTTTTGACCTTCTTGTTAGATGGGTTACACGAAGACTTAAACAGAATTAAAGAAAAGCCTTACGTTGAAAACCCAAGTTCAGGCTTARATTTTGATGTCAATGACAAAGAAAAATTATTGGCATTGGCTAAAGAAACTTGGGAGAAATACAAGCTTAGAAATGATTCCATTGTTTTGGATTTGTTTGTAGGTTTATACCAGTCAACTTTGAAATGTCCGGACTGTAAAAATGTGTCAGTAACATTTGATCCATTTAATGATTTRTCCTTGCCTATTCCTATTGAAAGCTTTTGGAGRAAGAATATCTATATTTTGCCATTGAATGATGATCCRCATACKCTAGAGCTTGAGATGCATGATAACCTAAAATATAATGATTTGAAAAAAGAGGTTGCAAGATACATGCAAGTAGAACCTGAACATTTGGTTGGTTTTGAATTCTATTCATCATCCATTTACAAGTGTTTTGAAAACGAAAGCTCAGGCTCAGTTTTCTTACCTCTTGAAGACTTGATAACGTCTCATGACATACCATTYTTTGTTGAGGTGGGTCCWTATGATCYTGAAAAGGATTTGATTATACCAYTGTAYAATAGCACAGACTCCAGYGAAGGTCCTAAGAGATTTAATCAAATGGCTAAYGAAAATYTGTGTGGTTATCCAACACTAATAAAGTTYGAAAAGAGTAGATTGGGRGATTTYCAATACATCATGGAWACTATATGTAAGAGCATCAAAAACTCCACAACTATAGATCCTTTAACAATTCCGACTGARGAWCAAGAGCTTTTGAGTAAAAGATTTGACGAAGTGGTCGATGATTTRAAAACATCAAAGAAACTGAGTGATGATGTTTACAATGAGATGAAATGTTTGAAGGACACATGGATCAATTACAAAGTAATGAGTAATTGGTTTGATATAGCATTCTTAACAAATGTAAGTYCTCTCTCTTTTRAAGATAATATGAGCTCCCAAGAAACAACGGAWAAAATAGCTATACCTGAAGGCAAAATGGATTTGTCAAGAGCAATTAGTCTCGTTGATGCACATGGAGATTTGTTTAAGGAGTTGTTTGAACAAGCAGTTTCAGCTAATAARGATAGTGACYTRGAGGATGAAKTAAMTGACGAAAACTCTACCGACAATGTGGAACTACAAGCTGGTGATGATGTGGAAAATGTTGACCAAAATAATGAAGTAACAGATTGGAGTCCACAGGAGTCCTTGTTTACTAAGTTGACTCAAAAGGCAGGAATTTTYGTGATTCAATGKAAAATGAGCAGAGAAGAACAAGAAAGCTTTTATAAGACACCAAAGATTTACAMGAACACTGATTTAGAAGAGAAAAACAAAAAGGCCCTAGARAATGAAACCAATAGTAAAACCATCACCTTRGATGACTGTTTGAAAAGATTCACTGAGACAGAAACCCTATCTCAAGAGAACACGTGGTACTGCTCTGTTTGCCAAGACCATAAGCAAGCAGATAAGAAAATACAGATCTGGGAGTTGCCTGACATTCTATGTATTCATTTGAAGAGATTCAAAAAYCACTCAATGACAAGTGACAAGATTGATGAATTGGTTGAATTCCCAATCAGCGAGTTTGATTTAACCTCGCAGATTGGGTATCCTAARAATGATGAGAAGTACATTTATGACTTGATAGCAGTGGACAATCATTACGGTGGCATTGGTGGTGGACACTACACTGCATATGCAAAGAACTTCAGYGATGGAAAGTGGTATTAYTACAAYGATTCGAARGTCACAGAGGCTCAAGAAGAGCAATCAATAAGCAGTGCGGCATATTTGCTATTTTACAAGAGAAGAGGCTCMGACAACGATGAAAACCATGASAAGTTGAAAGAACTAGTCAACAAGAAGAGAGAAGAGAATGAGAAGTTTGAAAAGTTTTTAGACGAAAAACAAAAGGCTGTGGCTATAATATTGGAAAACCATGGTGTTAGCATTGTTGATGAAAGTGATGATAGTGAAAGTGACASTTCCGAAGCGAAYGTACATGTRAACCCAGAAGARAGAGAGATTGATGAGATAGATGAGATCGAAGAGATAGACTAATGGGTGGCGSTTTTGMTTTTTCCCTGTRTTCAATTRAKTATTTTRAAATGTTTGAAATAATAACAAAGTATAYAAAGTTCARYTGAAATWAACMTATGGCATTTTTCTATTCTATGTATAYTGTTTCTAATATCTTTATCAARAAGAAAATGAARWATGAGGTTATAGTTATATTTTATACATATCTCTAACTTCCTGTCTTGTTGGAACACTGCTGGAAGCACCTTTTYTGGTAACGGCAATGCCAGCRGCTACAGTAGCAATTYTCAAWGCTTCCAAGACCCTWTTATCAAAGTCTRCAYTGTCTATTGATTTGGCGAAATGGGAGGTGAAATAACCCAAAAATGTATCGCCACATCCAGTAGAATCTATAGGTGGGCTTTGCAATTCCGAAGCATTTAGGTGYGTTATATTTTTAGATTTCATATTCTTGTAAATGGATCCTTTTGAGCCTAAGGTGACTATTARMGCACTGTTTTTGCTTCTATCTGGGATTTTYTYTGATATYTTGTTTGTCAACTCCATAAAATAGCTAACGAAAGAGGAGCTTTCATCCGTTGGTGGRTCTTCATTGCTTGCAATGTCAAGATGCATAGCTAATTGGAAGGCCTCAATCTCATTGACAATTATAATGTCTATATTGTGCCACTCAAAATCAGTTGGATAATCTATAGCGTTGAAAGGGGAAGGATTGTACACAATACATTTATCTTGCTTCATTGACTGAATGTGTTTAATAACCTTTAGGGGGTCAGGAATCTCATTTTGTAACACGACAAACTCATTGAAGGGATTTTCAAATATTCTCATCAGATCATTGTCATCAAACACTGTGTTTTTGTTGGCTCCTGAAAAGACCATTATTCTATTGCTGTGATTGTTTTCGGATTCAACGATGATATTGGCAAYACCTGTGTTTTCATTCTCAACAACCTTGATTGAACCTATATCAACATTTCTCTTTTTAAGCTCGTCTAGGAAAAATGTTCCAAAAACATCAGAACCAACAGAACCCAGCATACGAACATTAACTTCATTGGCGAAATCCAATGATTTGGAAACAGACACACATTGGTTAAATCCTTTACCACCAAGATTGTACTCGACGTTTTCCGAAATTGAAGTCTCATTGGCAGATGGTATTTTTTTCAAGTATGTGGTGATATCATAGTTCAATGATCCCACAATGGTGATAAGAGTATTAGACATGTTATTGATTTTTATTGGTGCTTTTGGTTTCTATTATAACTTTTAATCTTAACTGTTATATGATCTGTACTAGAAATGTTACGTTGTTTGTATTGATACGTATTCAAAAGTGTTAGAGATTGGCAAAACTGAGTGGCTGATGTGTGCCTTTGCTGTTTTTACACGTGACTCGTTGYGTTTGTCCAAAAAAAAATTTCTTTTTTTTTTTTCACCCTTCTGGCTTTGTTTCATTAAGGAAAATGTTGGAGTCGTAGCCAGGCATATACAAACTATAAGCTTTGTTAGATATAGTAGTAAATTCAACCAAAGCAATATAGCAAAAACAAACTCTATTACCAAACAAGATGAGTGAAGAAAATGGCATTGCGTTGATGCAATTTCCAAAAGAAGTTYTACAAAGACTACAACCGGACTTAGTTTTCAAGAGACATCTCAATCTGGGCCTAAGACCTAGATCATTGATGAAGTTCGATGAGTGCAGAGATGTCATATCAGTGTCCACAGACAGCATARCATGTGATAACCAAGCCACACAAGAGTCAAACACCATAATTGTCAGTTCTAACACYAGCAAAGTAGGTGCTTCCATGGTGATAAAAACGGATATATCCTTAGGTGTYTCTGAAGTTGATAACAGCTACTCCAACCAGTATGCACAGATATGGCCAGAAGTTGTWGTTAACAGAGGAAGACTTGGTGCACCAACAGACGAGGAGATGATTGCTAGYAGGTTGGTTTATGAGGATTTTATTGCAGGAAGATTCGTAAAGCAAGACGATTTGATTATAAAGGAGGTTGGAATAAAAAACTCTGAWGATGACAAAGTAAACTACGACGTTGAAGATGTTGATGAAGAAACAATCAATGAGGTTAGAAATAAGTACACATTTGTGTTGTATGCCAAAATCAATGTTTACTCTAGAGAAGGGCCTGTGTATGATCATGTGCACAACTCATTGATGTCTGCGTTGACCAAGTTACAAGTTCCAAGGGTGTTTATTGAGGAAGATTCAATCGATTTGAAAATACCAATTAAGAAGTCATTCAATAAAAAACAAACTGAAAAAACCAAGAAGACGTTCAACTTAAAGTTTGACTTTGAAAGCATGAAGAAAATTGAGCTGTYCAATAAAATCACCATAGCGTCAAACTTTGGTGTTGTAACCACAGACCCTACAATCTTGATAGAAACTGAGGAACGAGGTGATGAGAGCATGGATGTAGAGAAACCTGAGTTGAATAAGGAAAAGATCATGATTTCAGACATCAGCAGTGACATAGAGGAGCAAACAATAYTATCCAGAGTGAGTGTTTCATGCAATGAAAATGGATACTCTTCAATCAATCTGGTCAATGGTCACAACTTAGATAAAATAACAATAAATGACCTGAAGAAGGTGTTAGAAATGGCCAAACTTAAACATAAATCATTATATAAAAATTTAGAATAAATAGAATTTAAAAAAAAAAGTAAAGCGATTACAACTTATTAGCAAATATATATATTATTTATTTTTTGGATCTTCTCTTGGTTGGGGCTGGAGAAGGAGATGGGGTTGGAGCATTGCTGACATCAACTTGGACGTATTCATTGACCTTGTTGGCAACACCACCAGCAGCTCTCTTGACCAATTTGGATTTCTTGGTGTTCTTTCTGTAGACTTCGATGTAGAAGGCAATGAACAAGAACAAGTAGGATGAGATGATGATGCAGCCATTGATGGTGGCCAATGTTGAACCAACACAGTCGCCACAGTGAGGTAGGCTAGGAATGAAGGTGTGGACCAACTTCTGGTAGGAGGCAAAGTAGATGAAGCCAATGTCCAAGATGAATTGGATGATTTGGAATCTGGTGACCCACTCCTTCCACCAGACTCTGATACCGGTGGAGGCCAAGAAGTAGTACCAGTACATGACACAGTGGACACCCAAGTTCAATGTGATTGGGACCCAGGAGATGGAGGTTTGACCACACAATTGAGTGTAACACAACAAGGCAGTGGCACCGTGGTGGTAGGTGTGTAGGAATGTCAATTTCTTGTGCTTTAGAACTAAAAGCAAAGTGTCAGTGAACTCAAAGAACTTGGTCAAGTAGTTCAAGTAGTATAGGCAAACCAAAGGCTGAGTCCAGGCACCGATGTTACAGATGGCGTAGTATAAGCCGTAGTTGTATAGCAATGGGATCAATTGCTCAACAAACAAAACCAACAACAACAAGGACAATGATGTCAAAATCAAGTTGTGGATTTGACTGATTCTTTTAAGCTTCAATGGCTGGGTGTTGGACAAAACATATCTTCCACCAAAGATTATAACGTAGTATAGGGTGATGGCTGACAAAACAGACTTGTTGTCAGCTAGTGGACTATGGTTTTGAACAAACTCAAACTTGGAAGGAACGAATCTGCCATTAGTTAAAGTGGTGACAGCCCCATCAAACTTTTCAAACAAATCGATGTTGAAGAAGAAGTGGTTCAGGGTAGGTTGGTACTCACCTAGAAAGGACAATGGAGAATTCATGTGTGTATAAATGATTATAGAGAGGGAAAAAATGTCTTTTGGTTTGATTACTGATGTATATATTGTGACAAACACGTCAAGTGTGATGAGTAAAGCTAACAKTACACAAGAACTTAAACAAAAATCAATGAGCACCATTTTCCTCCAACCCAGAAAAAAAAAAACAACAAAAAAAATTTTTAAGCATATATTTTTTCCACGCGCGAGTGTTGAGGTGGAGAACGTTAAAAGCATGATGTCAGTTGGAGTCGTTATATCGGGTAAAACCCTCAACAAAAAMMCCCAGTCGTAGTCATCGTCCACTGAGTAGTCATCTACTTCTGCTCATCCTCCTTGGACTCCATCAGCTTTTGTTCGTTTGAGGCTATCGCWGCCAATGCACTCAGTGGATCTATGAACCCGCCCTTCGTGGTTGGTCTTGAGTATGTGGTACCACTTCCCAGTGGCTTTGCCAAGTACTCAGGCTGGGCCTCACGCTCAGCTGTTGTTGGTGTCTTCATGTACTGGTACTGGACCTTGCTTGCCTGCTGCATGTTTGCCAGAGGGAACCCCGTTCCAGGTGTTCTGTTCGTGTATGATATCGGAGGTAGTGTTGGTCCAGCATTGGTGTTTGTGTCTTGATGGTTGTATCCCATTCCTCCCTTGAAGGTCAACGGTGGTAGTCTGTGTCCATTTCCAATTGATTTGAATCCAGGAAGGTTCATGTTGGAACCATTGCTTGGAAACAGCTCCAGTGTCGGCTTTATAGGCGGTGGTAATGTCTGATTCATGTATTGCCCACCCAATGYTGTGTTTCCTGTGAAGTGTTGACTCAATGGTGGCAAAACAGTTGATGTACCCCTTTTTTCCAATGGTGGAGGAACTTGTTGATTGGGAGCGGCATTGCCTGCTAAAATTTGTCTTCCTAACAAGTTACTGTTCAAGTTAGCCTTCGAATTAGGAATGATGCTGCTCTCAACTGCAGGCTTGGGTTTTGCAATGGAGGAAACATGTTGCTCATCCAATTTGCCCTCAGCTTTCAACTTTTCATGTTCCAGCACATATGTTTCAAATCCTAACTCCTTCCCCTTTTTCAAATAATAGTTTCTTATCATTGTCACAGACTTGGTCTTAATGTCATCAGATATGGCCTTCCAGTCCTTACCATGTTTTCTAAGCAAGCCCGGAAACAATCCTGCTTCATGCACAGACCAGTATGATGTCTTTCCAGAAGAGTGCTTTTTGCCACTTGGTCCTTCACTTTCAGATGACATTTCTGAAGAAAGTTTTCTCTTTTTGGTGAGAGATTGTTCGTTGTTTGAAATCAAAGGCTTTGTTTCCAAGGATTGAGTTTCTTCCACCTTTGGTAAGTCCTGTGGTGGCTTAGCCTCCAAAGGCGTCTCGACTTTAGGAACTTCAATGGCCTTGGAACTTTCCTCCTGTTTAACTTCAACTTTATTTGTTGGTTTTTCTACAACAGCATCATTTGTGGTGTTAGGTACCTCTTGAACAATCGGCTTCAATACCTCATCCTTGATTTGTTCACCCAACTTTTCTTGTAACGCCTTAACATCCTTTACATCTGAGTTATCGTCAATTAACTTCTTCTTGGTGATGGCAACAGGAGTTGTTGGTGTGCCACTTGGAGAGCCAAGCTTCATTTGTTGTTTCAAATTCTTCTTCTTTTGTTTCTTCAATTCCTTTTCCTTTTCAAGATCCTCCTTCATCTTCAAGTACTTCTCAAAGTATTTGTTTTGTAGCTTTGTATGGTAATAGTACTTGATCAGCTCTGGAATTGTTCTCTTATATTTCATGTATTTACAGATCTTACCAAATTCCTTTGGATACAGCATGAAGGCATCAAGGAATTGCTTTTCCTCATCCTCACTGAATGGGTGCAGGTTGGATTTCAAGTCATATGTTGATAGTTCAGCCCACTTTTCCTTGTTTAGAGTAACTGCATTAAAGTTCTGAAAGTTTACAGTGGTGTATTGGTCGATGGGATCATGGAACATTTCAGGAATGGAGTTGACAGCAACTTGTCTGTACTTGTTAAGGGGATCAAGCTTTGCCATCAGCTCCTCAAGTTGGCTTTCATCAACAATGACATTACCTCTGCTTGATTGGTTTAAGGACTTCTGCACAGCTTCCTCTTCCTCCTTTTGGGACTTTAACTCCTGTTCATGGAGTAACTTTTCATCATTAATTTCAGCTTCATTTTTAAACGAATGTGAAATGGTATCCAGCTTAGGAGTGATAACATTTTGATGATTGTTGTAGTKGTTCAAATAGTCCTTTGTGAACTTGTATAAATAAGCATCAGATTGTTTCTTTATATCATTGAATATGGAAGAGTWTTTGGAAAAGTTTCTCTTATGATCAAGAATGTTTGAGTAATAGAATTGCTGGTACTTTTCATTCAAGTTAGGGAGTTCATGCTTTTTGCTGTTATAATCTTTACTTTTTTTATAATCTTGAATCAGATAGAATAATTTTAAATCCAGTTCCTTCATGGGGAAGATAGCCTCCTCTGTGGATGGATGGACATCTCTGAGGGGAAATGTTTTTATATTTTGAGAAATGAATTGACTGTTCTTTGAGTCAGGCTCTACATAGTACGTGTAGTGTCTATTAGCTTGACCAGACATTGTATATATATGTGGTATGTTTGTTGGTATTATTGTTGTAGATTGATTAGTAAATAAGGAAAAATTTTTTTTTTTTTTTGTTCCTTGTTTTTCATTTCAGTAAATGTCTTTTTTTGGTTTTTTTGTTTTTCGGATATAAGCAAATGCTGATGGCTGTAATTTCCGAAGCACATGACATTTTCTTTTATATTTCCATTTACGGTAACTACACGTGATACACGTAAAAGTCACATCAGATCAAAAAAAAACTGACACGTAAAAAACAAACTACTGTTCTAACTTWGACCATTCAAAAAAATTTTAAACCATAAACTTTTCTTTTTTTTTTCAAATTGTTTACATATAATCATGTAAAAAATATTTATATTATAAAATAACAAACAATATATAAGCAAAAACCAGCACAATGAATCTTAACAACGATAACTACTCAAGCATACCCCTGTTTGACAGCATACTTACCAACAACAATGTTCTCAACACACCAAAGAAATCACCGTCAAAGCAGTCTATATCCAACAACTTTCTAGGTGAAAAATCTAACTCAAAGTCCTCATTCAACACTCCCAAGAAAAGTCTCATCAATAATCTATCCACTCCAAAAACGCTTTTGAAATCCTTTCCCAACAAAGCATCCAATACCAAAAGCAGCTCAAACTCACCACAAAGAACTGTTTCTTTATACAACAATTTATTGAAGGAGGAACAAAATGAACAAGCATCTTTGAAGCCCATTTCCAGATCACCTTCTCTAAAGCCTTCCAGTCCATTCTGGCAACAAAGACAAAAGGTGCTATCCAACACTCCTAGAAAAACCAGAAATAATTCCCCAAAGAAGAAAAGCTTTCAGTCAATGTTGGCCTCAATCAATAATAAAACTTCTCCTACAAAATCATCAGATTCATTGAATAAAAATTTAAACAATCCAACTATAGAAAAAAGAAGACTAATTCTAGATGACAATGATAATGATGATGCCTTTTCCAATGTGGCTCAATTCAATATTTTGAATCCAAACTTGAAGTTTAGTTCAAATAATCAACTAAGATCTCCTTYAAAGAAACAGAAATCTCCTAAGAAAAKCAACTCTAGTGTTATACAAAAATTGATCTTTGATGATGATGCYACWGATGACGGCTTGATTCCCTTWGAGAACACTCTTTCTGAACAAGAAACTTTGTATGATAGTTCAAACYCAACATCCTTGGCATCKTCCATGGGTCCTTATCAAGCACCAGTGGTTCCGTCTGAAAGATTCATAACAAGGGAACARATAGACGATATTCTATTCAAGCATCACTTAGCTTTAAAGACGGAGTTCAGTGTTGGTTTAAGTCAGCACAAGTTCAACAAAGACATAGATCCACCGTTTTTGAGTGGGAGAGAGTCCGAATACAACTTCATCTTGAAYTTTATCGTTGATAAGCTGCAAGAAACAAATCCTAACTCAAAGGATGCATTGATGATCGTTGGTCCTCCTGGTACAGGGAAGTCCAGACAACTGTGGCAGCTTCTWCAAGCGCATTACAACAGTGAGTCGAAGTMCTTTGTTCAAGGTAGGGACTCCAAGRTGRAAATAACAAATGTCTTCAGTGTTATAATCAACTGTATGTGTTACTCAAACATAGATGGGATCATTACTGATCTGAACTCCCATTTAAACATTAGAGATCCATTCCACAACATCAACACATTTGAAGGTTTCTTAAAGAACACTGGTGTCAAAATCATTTTGGTTRTGGATGAATTTGACAAGTTCATCAACACGAATGATAGTGAACTATACAACTTTATAGATTTAGCCAAGAAGTATTCAAATTTTGTTCTTATCAGTATCACAAACTCATTTGGTATCGGAAATATATCAAATGACTTTTCGCTGGAACAACTGATTTTTAAACCGTATGAATCAAAGGCCATTGAAAGCATTGTTATTGAAAAGGCTAACATGGTAAAATCCAATCTTCTTTCATTACTAAAGAATGAACTAGATGACGTTGATACAGATTTCCTAAAGTCTTATAACTTGTTCCATAGAAATGCTCTTTTAACATTAAGTAAGAAATTTGGTAACCAAAACGGGGATCTTAGAGATGTTACTAATTTTATTTATCAATTGCTTGAATTAAGAGAATCCAGGGCCCTAATGGACGAAAATGTCTTTGCAGAAACCCAAAAAGACTATGTGAATTTTGAATCACTAAAGAACACACCATTCAACTTACAGAAAGAATTGGATAAAATTGCCGATTTCATTCTGAATCATTGGACCATGAAGCAAATTGTCTTCAAGGATGTGAATGATGTGTTCAATTTATCTTCAGACATGTTCAAYCTTCAAAAACTGTTRAACAAAATGAAYATCTGGCAACAGTTTGTATTRATAATCATTTGTAAAATACATGATGCTGAAATATTGCAAYATCAAAGTAAYGCTGATGYGCACAAGGACAAGTACGAGTATAAGGGCATTGATGCTGAYATTATATTTGACAAGTACAAGCAATTYACTCTCTCMTTAAAAGGCAAGATCAAATCAATGAACAAYACAAATCAGTTRAAAAACGGAATGAAAACCACCGGAAGCCACAATGTATTACTCGACAAGGAAGTTGATCACAGTGACTTCAAGAAAATCATYGAGTTCCTGGAAGTTTCAGGCCTGCTCAACAAGTACACCCACAGAAAGGCMAGAACAATCAGAAACTTCATTCTTGTGTCTTACAACACACAGGATGTGTATGAGCTTCTCAGTCACAGTGTTCTGTTCAAGGACATTATATAATCATCATGTGAGTTTTGTTTATAACAATGCAGCGCTACCATCGCCAGGATAAATCATTTTTTTTTGATTATTTTTTTTTTCTATTTTAAGATGTTTAACCGTGAACTTTCTCCTTTTTTTTCACAAACATTTCACTCAATGTTTTGATTATCTGATCAATCAGTGCAGTCCATGGATACTWTACTSAAGAAAGGCAATATACTAACCCCATAAATACTAGAGGATACTTTATAGAACCATCGTATTAATTGAACAYYGCTATCACAAGCAATTAAAACTCAACCCCAGTTTCCTACTTTGCTTTCTGTAAACATATAATGAGCAATTCTAAAAACATAAACAGGWTRGARATTATTCTGATCTGCCTGTGCTGGTACTCCACAAGYTCCATAGCYTCYCARATAACAAAAAARATAYTGACTCAATGTCCATTYCCYCTTCTKCTTGGWGAGTTYCAGTTTCTGTTTTTGATATTTGCTGCCATAACCACCTCCTTCACTGCATTCCACTGCAAAAGGTTCAAGAACCTGTTCCCAACAGGAACCTTCCCCAAGCATTTTGATAACGACATGTCGGATGTTTTCAAATTATACAAAGATGACTGGATCATAAGACGCCCCAGCAAACATATTGTGAAGACCGTGCTACCATTAGGAATATTCCAATTTGTGGGGAAATGGTTTGGTCATAAGGCCACAGCATTGGTTCCGATTTCAACTGTTTCATCAATAAAGACAACATCYCCRTTTTTYATAATAGTTGTTCAGAAGGCTTTGAAAATCAAAAGCAAAAATAATAATCTAACWTTGATAAGTTTATCCCTGATCATCCTAGGTGTCCTAGGTATTGTGAAGTCAGATAGTAAAAAATTTGCCAAGTTAAACAAGGCTGTTAAAAACAAAGCTGGTWTTATWCATGAGTCAGAAAACAGTGATCACCACAACAGYAAGTTCATTGGTGGCCTGCTTGCATCAACAGTCTCAATGCTTGTGTTTGTCTTTCAAAATATTTATGCCAAGAAAATCTTCACCAACGAAAGCTCAAAGCCAGAAAATAGACAGAACAGAAGCAGCAGCAATGCATCGCTTCCTACCTCTGATGACATAGACATCCCAAACACAGGCCATAGACGAAAGTTGTCTGTAGCCTTGCCTGTGTTCAACTCCTCACAAATGCTTTATCATTCCAGAAGACCTTCGWTCACCAATGAGAATTCTGAAAAGCTGATCCCACCTAAACAACAAAATGATGCAAAAAATAAGAAATACGACAAAATGACACTGATGATATACATCTCATTCTTTGGCTTCATGGGGTCTCTTGGCTGGTTCTTGTTCTTGGAGCTTCCTGCGTTGATAAAGGGCAAGAAGGTCATCCACTACAACAACATGGTTGTTGATGACATAGACATTGTGATTCCCTGGAACCTGTTTGTTCTGAATGGGTTGCTGCACTTCATACAGGCCCTGATCACCTACTACTTGCTAGGAAAGCTGCAAACGCTCTCTTACTCAGTGGCCAACTTGATGAAAAGAATYGTCATCATTGTTGTGTCATGGCTCATGATGACGGACGGCCAAGTCGGTTTGCTTCAAATGTCTGGCCTGATTCTGAACATTATTGGTCTTTACCTGTACAATGTTTCTAAATTATAGAGAGAGAAAGAAAAAAGATATATATAACTGTAATTGATATTTTCATATATAGAAACAATGAAATCATTTATTGTCTAAGGTCTTACTATATAACAATCATAATTCATAATTTATAATTCCATTACTGTCAAGGTTTTTTTGATACTGTAGGTGCATGTTTAGATGGCTTTCATTTTCACTGTCTCTACTTATATGACTAACAAAATTTGTCATGTTTGCTGTATCGAATTCAACATCCATAATGCATTTTTTTAAGTCAAATTTCCCCCTAGAAGTAACATATAGTCGATAGACTTCAATCTTATTGTCCTGAAGTATTAATAAATAATCAATGATGTCACTAAACACGATCTTCAACTCATTACTTATTTTAGCAAAGCCTAAGACTTTAGCACATGCGATATCCTTTAGAATATCAGTTTGTAAAACTGTTCCGTTGAAGTTGATCAAGTCATAGCATTCAGATTCCTTTGTCTTCACCAATAAATTTCCCGAGTTATCAGATGYCCAAATATCTTCTAATCTTAACTGTGAGCTCAAATTTCCAATCAATTCATACTCAGTTATTAACCATTTCAAACATGTTCCTGTCACATCCAAGGACAACAACATGTTGTAATTCTCCAAATACAAAACCTTTTTAATCCTCTCATAATGACCATGTAGTTGCCTACGACTATTTTTCTCTGTATCTTCAATCATCAAGCCGCCAAACTCTCTTGGGTATAGAAGCAAATCGTCTCTTAAAGATATTGGAGACTTTTGGTTAACAAGTGTATAAAATTCATAATAACCCTTGCTAGGGTGTAATACCTGCTTTGGACTTTTGTTAATTGAAATCAACTCCCGGTTGAAATGCTCAGTCAATCTCTCGGGATGCTTGGTTATGAACAACTGTAACGGCGTTTGACCGAAGTTGTGGATAATACTACTGGCCAAATCTGCATCATCAAAAACACTGTCCTTAATAGAGGTATACCCGCTGTATGACAACTGATGGAATACATTCACTGCATCCACTGCTTCTTGTCCTCGCTGCTTGTACCCAAATATCAAATCTATCCAATGATGCAAATTTTCTGAGACATACTCACTTTCCAATGCCTCAAGATTTTTGTAAACAAAGGCAGCACTGGATCCATTTGCCCACTTTGGTAAATCAACATTCTCGACCTTTGTTCCACTTTGAGTAACACCAAAATCAATGTTATTGACATTTTCCAAAAATTCAGGTAAGAAAAAAAACTCAGGTATTAACTCCCTGACATCAGTGGTCAGTTCCCTTGATGCTGAAACCCAACTTCTTTCCAATGAGTTGAAGATTCTGTCTGGAGGTCCAAAGGTTCCTCCCTGAAGAGTCTTAAATGATGTTGTGTATGGCTCAACTCTTATTAAGTAAGAAGCAACTATCATGGCAGAGGAATAGTGAGTACCGTAATGAAATGGCGGGGAGTTTGCATCATTCAGCTCTTGCATGGAGTTGTACCTTTCTCTGAAAACATCCATCCTGTCCTTAGTTTGTGCACCCATCGGCTTGCTCAAATCTCTAAAATTGCTTCTCTCGCTTATATCTAATTCATCTGATGTGTAGTTTGAAATTACCCATGGGAAAATTGGATATTGTGTAATGTCATTGAATGATCTTCCAGCGTAGAAATTGATTGCCAGCAAATAAAAAAAGTTGGATATTCTACCTTTACTCCAATCATTTGTTATTTTTTCTAGTTTGTAATCCTCTGAAACTAATGAGTGTAACACCGATGTTAGCTTTGATGTGAAGGAAAATGCCCCTATTCCATTCTTGTTTATTATGTCATTAGACTCTATGTTTATTCCTTCAAATATCTTTTCAAATAAGTTCCTTGATTTTGATATGTCATGATTCAGACTTTTAAATACCAGTGAGGTATTCGTTTCACTATAAAAGGAATCTCGCATGGTTTTATTTACAAATGTAAAGAAGTATGAACAATTGTTCTTATCGCTAAACTCGCATGCTATATCCTTGAACAAAAATACTCTTTTCAAACTGTACATTATATCACTTTTAGGCACAGAAATAGAAACTTCAGGTTGTATATCTCCTTTGTTTTGAGACAACGACTCCTCAAATCTCAAAGCCAACAAGGTCTCTTCCTCTTCAGATGTCATTTCATTTCTGTTGACTATCAATCCTTCACTCTCTCTAAAATAATAATGACTGTAAAACATCACGTTCTTGTCTGTTGATATCAAAACACCATTCTCAATGCTTACACCAACGACAATACAAGTGTTCCAAATGTGTCTTATGGATTCATTCATAGCCAATTTCTTTATTACTCTAGAGTTTTGACTCATGTTTGCCGTTTTCGACAATAATTGAGATAACTTAACTCCTGAAGATATGTTATTTACCTGCTTTCCAGATCCATCGGAATACTTTACTAACTGATTGGGAGCCAAAATTTTCTTCTCCATTAAACTATTGGTGCTTCTATGTAGCTTCAATCTAAACGTCTCATTTGTAGCGTTGGAGAAACTATGACTCTGTTTTATCTTGCACATGTAGTAATCACAGTCATCTATAAATTTCTTGGAAGCTTCTATTTCATCATCTTCATCAATATTTCTAATTTGCAAATTCTTGGATTCAGATAACATAATATGATCAGATAAAGTTGTCAAGGATTCCTTGAAAGAATCAATACAGAGTTTAGCTATTGAGACATCAGTGCTTATTGATTTTTTCTTCTTATCCAATTCACTAGCAAAATCAATGTCTTTCAAAACAAAAGTGTCTGAAATTCTATTCAAATTTCTTAAGAATTCACTTTTATTGGCGAATAAAGTTTTCTTTATTTCGGAGTCATCATATCGCATCATCTTATTCAGAAGGTTTTTAATAGGGAAATCACCACCTGTGAACATTTGAATTTTACTCAAAATTCCCAATTTAGAAGAGTTTTCAATAGTGCTCATTTGTATCCTTATAAAGGCAAATTTTTCATCCTTGTTTTCGCTGGTTTTGATATAGTTTAAAGCTATAAACTCAAAGATCTGTATAAAGTTTGAGACAAACGCGTTTTCTGTTAGTATTATATGTTGATTAGAAATAATCAATCTAGCTAATTCGTTGCTCTCACCATTATCTTGACAACATAACACAGAAAGCAATTTAGCTGCAAGTGTTTGGTATTTACCTTCTGGTGCTACATTCAATACACCAAAGAGTAATGTACAAAAATCTATCAAAAAATCACCATCTAATCTATAGGCCATGAATACAGTTCCAATCAAATTGAGTATTGTTTTGAAGTTGTGAAGATACTCGCTGTTTTCTACCAGTAGAGTAGCATGAACTTCCAATAACTCGTTGAACAAACTAGGAAATATCTCAAAAATAATCCATTTCTTGTAAGCACCAGCAAAGTTCCTATAGCCACTTTCATAATTTTCACTATTTAAAACTATGGCTAGCTCTTTAAAATCTTCATTCGGAAGAAAGATTAAAGAGAGTTTTAGCATCTTGATCAAAAGCTTTTTTATTTGACAGTTATCTTGATTATTTTGAACCATTGATACAGTTATCAAACTCATCATAATTTTGCACTCATTATCAAATATCTTTTTTCTGTATTTATCTGATTCTAGCATGCTGTCTAAGATTTCATAGTATCGAGTAGCAAAAGGAACTTTTTCAATATTCAAAAAACTAAAAACTTTTAGTAATAACAAATGAAACTCTAAATATTCATCTTCAAAGAGTGAAGAAATAGACATTTCACCTTCTGTTATCAAGTCATAGTCTAAGAATAAAGCATCCTTACTTCTAAAACTAAATGAAGAGAAGCATATGACTTTACAGAATGAATTTAGCAAGTTTAATTTTTTATTTTCGTGAAGTTCACAGGCTATTCCCAAAAGCTTCAAAGGGCCATTTACTTTGAACTCAGTATAAATTTCGGGGCTGCTTTTCACAATAACACAATACAGTAATAAACTTTTCTCAATCATTTTCTCATATTTCTCATTGAATGGTGTTGTCGAAGTTATATCAATCAGCAAACAAACTATATCAACAATTACAGGGCTTATAATTCTACCAACATGATGCTCATTGCTGTGAGAAATTGCCCTGGTAACAGCTTCAAGTAATAACCCAGAAAAAATACGACCTTCATCTGTTTCCCTGCTCATGTAAAAGAGGCACTTCTGCATCATATGCATCATCAAGGGTGCATTTTCCGCTGCCAAAGCACAATCAAAAATGTTCTCCAATGTAGTTGAAAGGGATTTATTTACCTTTGGTGATGTTTTGATATTTGAGATTGTGTGTAAAAAATTATCAAATATTTTTATGTTGGACTCAATCCATTCAACCAACTCATACTCAAATGAGGTTGAGTCATGGAAAGAAGGATCAAAAACCTTTTCTAAAAACAACATATAATAAGATTCATTGATATGAGACCATCTTGATAAGCACTCAAAGCAGTAGTTTAATAAAATGCTGTCCTCTTTGTTATGTGAAAGCTTCAAGAACACTCTTAGTAAATCTTTGAATACGTCACTTGCGTTTTCGTAACCTACAATTTTCTCATTGATCAACAGAAACACCGAGCTGATGTATGTTCTAGTTGAGTGATGCTCAATGTTTTTGCCATAAGAACATACTAAGTCCCTATTATATAGTAGTTTTTCAAAAATATGACTGAAGAAAATATCTGAGGAAGAACTGTTGGCAAAATTAATGACTTTTTCAAATATGTCACAATTTTGGTATACTTCAACAAGTTTTTTGTTACCGTTGCATTTGAATATGCCTTCGTTTTTTTCAAAGTTGTTGTAGGTTAATCTTTCAAAAGCCTTGTGATGTAACACATTAATAACTTCTTCACTATCATTAATTGTCTTACTTATAGCAAAGCATTTGATAAATAAATTGTCTATATTTTCCTCACCAATGGCTAGTGTTTCTATAAGCTCATCAAAGAAGTCAAAACTCATGTCTGTGTCTTCAATGTGAATTCTATACAGATAATCTTTCCGTTCAAGTACAAATGTGCTTATATTGGAAAAACTTATTGATAGGTCTTTTTGATAAACTTCTTCTTGTTTCATAGTACCCAAATATGTTTGTAATATTCTAATACCCTTACTATTGAGCAACACATTCAATGTTGACATAGAACTCTTTATTGTGAATATATTTGTATAGTCATCTTTCTTAATAGTGGGAAATTGAAGATCAAATTTCAAAAGATTGAAACCTTCGAGGTCAACTAACAGTGATGAATTTTTTATTAAAACGTAATCCTTATTAGCTCTGTTTTTATTTTCCTCGTTTAACTCCAAAAATATGTCCATATCAATAAGATCAATATCTTTGAAGCTAAATTCTTTGTTGAAACGCTGATATCCGTATTTCACCATGTTTTTTAAGAGTCTATATCCTTGTATTCGGTTCAAATCATCAGCTTCCAAAGAAGCTATATGTTGTTTCAAGGGCACATAGAGTTCATATAATAAGGTGTTTGGTAGCATGAGTTGGTTGCCCAAAGATAACTCAATGATACTATTTATGAAAAACAATAATGAACTGCTTTTAAGGAGAAAGTCAACATTATCGGTGTTCAATGAATTAGCAGACTCTTTGCTCTTAAAACAATTCTCACCCCATGTTACCTTAAAGGGATCAATCATATGGTTGAATATATTGAGATGGAGTTCAGGTATTTCTGTGGAATCATCGAGGTAAGGATCAACGTTGTTTTCAAGAATCTCCTTGAATCTGCTTGATGACACCTCAACATCATGGAAGTCAAACAATGAATTGAATATATGGTGGTAATGATCCTCCATTAATAGGTGTGATATCTACTATTTGTCAGTTTTCTTTGGTTAATGTGTATGCATTACACACAAAGAGAAATGTGAGTTTATAAGAACTCCCACATCATTTTTACGAAAATGGGGGAAAGGCGCTTATCGATAGGTTATCGTTTTTTTTATCGTATAAAATTAAAATAAGATCATTATGCTAAATAAAGAAAACAATTATATAAATGTCAACTATTTACGTGCCTTTTTTCTCTCCTTCATTTCAGCTGCGGCTTCAGGGTCTATGTATTCCAATATGTAAGGGAATATCATCATGAAAATGGCTGTAACAATACCAGCAGTCTTCCATTTGGAGGCCAATATGTCACCAATGAACCCACTTTGTAAAATACCTTCTGTTTTGTTGATTACATACTCTCTAATTGGGGTATCCTTAGCAAGTTTGATTACCAAGGTCTTCATATAAGGCAAGGATTCCGGATACAAAATATCTAGAGAGGCAAAGTTGTCTTTACCTATAGYATTAGCTTGGTATGTTATGTTTTGAGGATCATCGTTAGGGACAGTGACTAGTATTCTGTTTGGGGAAAAGTTCAAATAAGAGGATATGGCCTTGATGTTGTAGTAAGATACGTTACTGTTTGGATTTAATGGAACATTTTCGAAGAAGAAATCACCATTGGAATTGACAATCTTCTCCTTTTGAGTAAAATATAGTTTCTTATTGTTAATTTCATCAGAGTCTTCTGCTTCATATGGATAAACAGGATTCAATTCTAGTTCAATGCTATTCAAAAGAGATCTAGTATTTTTCAGTCTATCGGAAGATGAAGTCTGGTTATTCAGGATATCTACAATAGATAGGTCAATAAGTCCGTCAATGGACACATGTTGGGCATTCACAAAGAATATACTTACAAAAGTATAGAAAACAAAAAGCAACTTATATTTTAAGCTCATTGTTAAGATTTTCTGTTATACGTTTATAGCTTAGTTTATTTGGTATGCTACACAAAGGAGCCTTTTTCATCTACCCTAAAATTTACATAAATAACAATTATTAATTATTTTGTTTAGATTTCAAATAGTGAGGAGTAAATCCTAAGGTGTGTACATTTTTTTCTTGTTAGCGGATAAATATTATGATTGTTACGCAGAAACCGCTACCAAATAGTAAGAATAAAAATAACAAAATGCAAATAACAACTTTAAGTGAACATAAAGAAAACGCTGATACAGAACAATACTGGGAGATGATAAGAAAAATAGAAATGTAGAGTTAGGACAGGAGCATAAATAAACACATGAAGTGTTTGATACTAATTACTGCACTAACTACATTGTAAGAAAACACCTTGCCGAAACAAGGAAAGATTCCAAACAACTTCTTTCCTCTTCTTTCGAAAAGAAAAAAAGGTTGATCTCGAACTGAGTTGTAGGGTACCAATACCATGGGAAAGTATAACTAACTAATAAAAGTGAGCAAGATACAGGTACTACAATAATACTCGTTCTGGGTTTTAGTACAGGTTACAAGATTATTACTCTTTATTAAAGGTTAATTAAAATATAAATTTATAAGAAAACTGTAAGTAAACATGTGCATACTCTTCCATAAATAATATTCCGAAATTCATATGAARAGTGAAAAACAAAAAAATTTTCTTCGCTTTTTATAAACTCACATATATTCAGAAAAAAATGTAACAAAAAAATCTTATGAAATACATATRTCCAAAACAGGTAATCAGAAACTTTTTTTTGTAGTTCTCCATAAATTCAGAATATATATTTTTCTGTTTCGTTTTTCTTTTCTTTTTTTTAGAGAAAAAAAAATTTTTTCTTCCTCCTGCTTTTTTAATATCATGAAAAAAAGTCTTGATTTTTTTAAATAAAGTTCATTTACAGTATTTTATATGATATATATAATATATTCTTGAATTTGATAACCTTACATTAAAAAAAAATTAATAAAAACCAGAATCAAAATGTCTAACGGTATGTTTAAGGGGTGATCTCCTAGCTAAAGCCAGAAAAGTTAGCATAGTTTATTATTTACCTAAATTGTAGTAGTTGCAATACATTCTGTTATTATATTTCTTTAAACAGGTTACCTTGTCTGATGATCTAAATAGATTCAAAGATACACAGTTAGAAGAATGAAAAGACTTTTACAAAAGTTAAACGACACATGCAAACTTTATGTATAAGGTTTCTTTGAGTATAGTAAGACATATCTACAATGATTTTCCAGTAAACATAACTGTTATGCTGATGTATTATACAAGAGAGTCTTCAGTGGTGATTCTGATCCAGTCACTCATATTCAAAGTTGCTTTATTAAAGTATTGCATAATGAGGTTTTATGATATAAGCCACAAAACAATGTTTCTCTTTTTTCTTTTCAATTTTTCTAATATGATTTTTGATACTATATAGTTTATACTTGACAAATAATCCATATCTTCGGATCACAGGTTTATAGTTATGATTTATATAGATGATAGATCAAAAAAAACCTGGAAGATGTTTGTAGAATTTGATAATAGAACACAATTTTTAATATTTTGTCATTATAACTACTAAAATTTGTAATTAATACTCTTTGTCTTTCTTTTCGTAATTAAGTTTCTTAGCTTTTAATTTTATTTCTWTTTTTTATTGAAAACACAATTTACTAACAAATATGTTCTTTCTTCTCAATCTTGCATTTAAAAATAGTTAAGGAAAACTACAACTCTCAAGTTTTTGGTGTCGCCAGAATTTTTGCCTCTTCTAACGATACCTTCGTTCACATTACCGATTTATCCGGTAAGGAAACCATCGCCAGAGTTACTGGTGGTATGAAGGTTAAGGCTGATAGAGATGAATCCACTCCATACGCTGCCATGTTAGCTGCCCAAGATGCTGCTGCCAAGGCCAAGGAAGTCGGTATCACTGCTGTCCACATCAAGGTCAGAGGTACCGGTGGTACTAGATCCAAGGCTCCAGGTCCAGGTGGTCAATCTGCCATCAGAGCTTTAGCCAGATCTGGTTTAAGAATCGGTAGAATTGAAGATGTTACTCCAATTCCATCTGACTCCACCAGAAAGAAAGGTGGTAGAAGAGGTAGAAGATTATAATCTTCCTTGCTTTTTCACAAAGTATTTACAACTGTATTTATGTTATATCTATTTTAATATTTAACTAAATATATTTTAATAACGGAGCTATCTTAATTATTACTCTTTTTTTTACTTTTTTTTTATTTCAATTGTAGTTCAAGCAGCTCTAAATTAAACTTATGTCATGTTTACAACAATAAATGGATCACCTATCAGATGTAGTACTACTGTACAAGTGTATACATTAAGACAATGATTTACAAAAGAACTTGTTGTTCATCTTTAAAGATTAGCAAACTTGGTTTATTAAAACAAACAAAAAAAAAGGTTGTGAATTTATGTAACATATATAATTAATTTCTTTTTATTTTGAAATAATAATAATAATAAAATAAAAAGTCGGATTATTACAATCATCGCTCCATAAACTCTGATGATTAAAAGATGAGTTGAAACAATAACAGATCATAGTAAACTATTAATTTGTCATTGCATGAGGCATTGAAATGCTTCTATTTCCACAATAACAGCAATGTTAGGTAAGCTATAAAAGTAAGAAACAATATAAGAAAAAAAGCTCCACCAATGTCTGACATCTATTCTCTATTGAGATAAATTTCAATCAAATTATAATCAATACAGGTATAGTACACAATCCAACAGGCTATATGTAAAGCTTTTCTTTCTCTTTAGAAGACTTGGGATTTTCCTTTATTTTTGGTAAAGAAAAACAAATTAAGAAAACTAAAACAGAATATAATTCTTTCAAACTATATTACCAATTGCAGCATTGTGTTGGCTAAATTTTTTTTTCAATTTTTACAGGTTGGAATTTAATAAATGAACTTATAAGTTTGGTTTTGAAATAAAAAAACAAACCATATTATAGTGCAATTAGTAAACGAAACCTAAAATCTTACCGGAAACGTGTTTTCTTCTGGCTTCTTCGTGGTCCATGATACCAGCAGAGGTGGTTAAGATAACGTAACCGAATTGTCTGGCTGGTAACAAGTTGTCAGTCCACTTTTCAATGTCACCGATCTTGACGTTGAATCTTGGGGAGATAACACCACACTTGTTTAATCTACCGTTTAATTGGACAACGATCTTACCGGATCTGTGGTCATCGATGTATTCGAATTCACCAATGTAACCGTGTTTTTGCATAACTTGCAAGAACTTGATGATAACCTTGGAAGATGGTCTGATTAAGACTTGTCTCTTACCGGTCTTTTCGGCGTTGTTGATAGCATTTAAGGCATCGGCTAAAACGGAAGCTCTGGTCATCTTTTATAATATAAACTTGAGTTGGTTTGGGGTTTTTATTATTTTATTTCAGGTATAGATATATCATCTACAAAAATTGAAAAATTTTATAGAATGTATAATGAAAGTACCAGAGGAAAAGAGAAAATTTTAGTTTCTACACACCACTGGAAAAAAAAAATAGAAATAAATYATTYAAAARAAAGAAAAAMTGTGCTTGACSGCATAAGCCATACACAYTTCCKTATGTGTRAAAAGTGTTTTGTGTAGAAAAAATAGAGAGAAAGTATTAGTCAACAAAATATCTCCGAAGAGARRRAAATAGGCAGTAACAATTATTTTTTTTCTGTCTAGAATTTTAACAGAGCAAATTAACAAMRAAAGTTTCCCTTTTAGGAAGTTTTCAGTAATGAAAAAAATATTTTTTTTTATTACYACACTTCTTTAACGAGTATAWCAAAAAAACATAAAGCTTTCTTTAAGARAGAATTACCTATTTRGGAAATTGGCAAAAAAAACATATTGAGGAAAATTAAAGTCCAAATATCGTTTTATTTTTTTGGCAAGCACTTSGAATATCCACTACAGAAGGAAAGAAAAAAATGTACCTTGGTTGATATTTATTTTTTTTCAARGCRAATTAATTTTTCTATGTATTTTCTCCCTATTTGCTMACAAWTTGCATGTCTGGTAGTAATCAATGTCTTTTTGATAATATCAWAGTAATAACATATAAMAATAATTAATTAAAGAAACAGWRAAATAACTTCAAAAAACCACTGAAAATTATATAGTTAACAATGGCTGTATGTACACTCAMCCTATACCAATCACATAATTAGTTTAATGCAATACAAAACGTATCATGTTTCTATTCAATTTGTCCTAATAGTTTATCTTTAAAAATGAAGCAATACTTATTTTACAACTACCCRAGAAGTGGAAACACCTGCTTATACTACWCTAAAGGAATTGRCTTAGAGATACCWGTTATTTGTTAGATAATAAGAACTTMACCTCTGATAAGTTTTATAYCTTTACTAAGTGTTATCARATTMCAGTGTCAAGAAAGAACCATGARTWAATAATGAATASACCATCCAATTTAAATTATTATTAAAGTTCAARACAWCATAAAAATCAGTTGAAACTACATATGATTAAGCACCAAGGATCTTTAGTGATCAATTGTAAAATAAGATTAAAGATGTAGGTCATTTTCAGATATACAAATATGGCACGATKARAACACTGTTCAGTTTTATTGCAGATGACAACTCAAGGAAATCAAGAAAATAAAAACAYTTAATTTACTAACAACTATTCACTTTCTTAAAAAATAAGATATCCTCCCACTCTAATATTCCAAAATAGGCTAAAAAGAGTTTCAGAATCAAGCAAAAATTAGCTAAGGCTGCTGGTCAAAACAGACCATTACCTCAATGGATCAGATTAAAAACCGACAACACCATCAGATACAACGCCAAGAGAAGACACTGGAGAAGAACAAAATTGAACATCTAAGTTATTTTGAAATGCAAGAAATTATTAAACATTTTTTTAACCATATAAAAAAAGAAACTTTATTTGCAAAGCTTGTTTAGGCACATGCCCGAGCAGCTAACATAAGTAATGCTTACAATACAAGATATTAGGTGACATACCATTGTTCTAAATCAGAAAATTCAAATAGTTTAACTCAGGCTTTTCAGCTTTTWTGTCTMTAAAAGCCWTGGGTCTGTTTGTTACTTTTGAAATTGATAATATATCCATTATATAATAGTATATAAATTCAAATGTCAAAAGGAAAATAAATAAAAAAACAAATGAATCATCTTACGATAGAAATATTTCATTCTTTCACTATCCTTTTTTATTAATTCTAAGGAAGATAAACTAAATGATTACAACTTCACCTGAAGTGATAAACGTTTATGCAACTTCCTCTATTTTGTAAGCAATGTAGGTTTTTCTCTTTTGAAGGAAATCATCAAATGTCAGAACTAAAAAAGAATACTATCGTCAATTGTATMTCAGTTACTATCTAGCATTTTATTGGTATTCCAAATAAATAATCATCATGTTTGATGGGATTTCCTCCAACTAAGAAAACTGTGATATATGATCATTTGTTTATAGTCAACCCTTTGACTTTATACAACAAATAATTTGTCATTTTATCTAGGTTCCTGGGTTTGTTTTGCATATCTTTCCGGAAATGTTTAGTAGTAATGAATGTGTTTTTTAAACTAAGAAAACAAGTAAACTTGCTCTATTCATTTATACCAGATTCGTTGCTGTAAAAATATATAAGAAAAATTTTGTTCTCACTCTTTTTTTTTTTTTGCAGAGACGTATTCCTTCTTTGGGAATATTAAAAATGAAAAAAAAAAAAGAAATTGCCGCATATTTGCAAAGAAAGAGTTTTAATCAATTCATAATTACATTATTATTGTGCTCAAAGCAGCTCCAGTTTCGGTCCGAAATCTCCCTCAAATACCACACTTCCTGCCTGCATGGCTTTCCCAACATACTCGCATTCATCAGTCAGTAATATATCCTGTGAAGTGGGTCTTTTGGTGTAGTCAGGTTCAATCATCCACTTAACAACTTTTTCTAAACTCATGCCATCTATCAAAAACTTGGGAACCCATGCTGGTATCAATTTTCCTGTGTTTCTTTCAATTTCATCTAGCTTGGATGTACCTATAAAATTGGATGCAGACAGCAGCGGAGTCATCTTAGATTCACTCTTGTTGCTGAAAGAAGAGTAATCTTCTGTTGATTCATTCAAAAATTTGTTTATTTCAGTCGAGGATATTTTTCCCAAGTCAGATATGTTCCCTGATCTCAAACGCTGCCATACCTTTCCGTTATCTGGTAGTACAACATTGCAAGCAAGCTCAATCACAATCAACCCCAAGGAGAAAATATCCGCCCGGAAATCATAGATGCTGTGTCTGATAATTTCAGGTGCTATGTACTCTCTGTCTCCTTCATTCTCAAAATGCTTTCCCTTCAAGGGCAACTTGGTGCTCAATCCAAAGTCTCCAATTTTTAATGATCCTTCAAAGGTAACAAAGATGTTGGAAGGCTTAAGATCTAAATGCGCAATGCTGCAATGGTTATGGATAAAGTTTAACCCATGACACACTTCGACTATGATTTTCCATATTCTAAAGTCATCAAACTTAAAGTCCTTGGTTTTTATTTGCTCCTGTATGAAATCATTCAATGTTCCGTTTTCATAATAATCCGAAATTATGTAGTATCCATTGTCATGTTTCCAGCTAGTAATAAAATCAAATACAAATGATGACTCATCTATGCAAAAGTCATCCTTTTGAAATAAGGATCTGTTTTGATGTGACTTTTCATACATCACGGGTTCGTTGGAATAGTTTGATGTCTTCTTGTTCTTGTACTTGTTTCTATACTCATTTCTGCACTTTGAAATTGTTTGCAGAATATGTATTTCATTCAAAACATTCAAATAGTTACTCTTGCTGTTACTCGCATACATGCACTTCACCGCAAAAACATCTTTGCTCTTAGTCACACTTCCTAATGATTTAGAATTTGAAATGTTTTTTTCCACTTTAAACACCTTAGCAAATTCACCAGCATTGTGGATTTCCTGCACTTTGGAAAACTTTGTTATCAAGTACGCATAATGTATATCATCCTCATTGTTTTTATTCAAAATAGAAGTGGAATGCTTTGCATCTGGGGAAATAAACTTACCAGAAGGTGTAATAACACTCTTGTACTCCAAATCCAATGGTCCTTGTAAGTTAGCGTTCGGCTTTTTCAAGGATTTTAGCAAGTCCATCTTATCATGTTTTGCATAATTGTCGTTTTTCTGTGGAGTGTGAAATTGATTTTTGGTTATTCCATATGGTCTCTCTGAAATGATCACCCCATATTTATTTTTTGTTGGTGTTTCTTCCTTGTAAATGCTTTCTTCAGATGGCCCACCATACAGATCATCAGTTAACTTTTGCAAGCTGGAGTTCAAGTTATTTCCTAAAATCATTGATTGTCTAGCAGATCCGTGCTGAGAATCAATTGAATTTCCATAGCTTAGGTTAGAACTTATCGTGGTGATTGTTGTTACAGAATTGTTTGGCTTGTGGTAAACTTTGTCCTTTCTTCCACCAAAGGATTGTGTTCTTAAGTTTTTGTAATGATTGTTTAAATGAGTTGGTGATCTCTTAAATATGTCCTGAGAGCTTCCACCCTTCAAATCAGGTTGATGGAAAGATAGTTTTAGTGAGTTGTTTTGTATATCAGAAGCATCATCCATCATGTCATAATCTCTTGATTGCTCATCATCAAGCATATCATCAGTATCATGTTCATCTTCGTTTATTGAAGGTTCTTGTAAAAAGTTGTTTTTATTGAACTGAAAAAATAAAGGCTTTTTAACTGGTGTATCAGGCACTGCATGCGCTTTATTTTTAAAGCCTTTCATAGGATTATACTTAAAATTGTCACTTAATAGCCCAAAGGCATGCAAAGGATCATCTCGTTCATTACTTGCTGGCATTTTGCTTTGAAATTTTGAAACCAGCTTATCGGTTTCAAATATATTAGGATCCGGTTTTGCATCTATGAATGATGGGTTTTTGCTTTGACTACCTGGTACAGGATTAAAAATCTTTCTCATTTTAGCTATAGAGCCTTCTTCATGGTCATTAATGGTACTTTCAAAGGGCGTTTGATCAAAATCACCGTGATTTCTTTCAGAGTTGAACAAACTTTCTGTTGCAGAATTTAAACTGTAATCTGTATAGGTTGGGTGAGACCATTGAGTGTCGTTTGTTGGTAGTGGGGACACTCCAAATTTAGCAGAATTACTTGAGTGATTCCATGAGTTTCTAAAGCTTAATATGGAGTTTTCTGTTTTTGCAGAGTCGGCAAGTGAATTGTTGACTACATTTGATTGTTCAACATTCAAATCTAAAGTTAAGTTCTTATTGTTGTGTTTTCTTGCAAGGCTAGATTTATTTGAACTGTATTGATTATTACTTGCCATTGGATCACATGAACTGTTGAAACTGTTATGAAAAGTCATGGATGTTTTAGAGCCAGAGGAGTATTGAGAAGATCCTCTCAGATCATCACTTGCGTATGAGTTCACTTGCGTACTAGTACCCACTCTTTCTGGCAATAGGGTTTTGTCTTGAAACTTGCTGTTCAATGACAAATTCAAATGACCCGCACTTCTTGTTAAACCTATTTTATTTTTGCCCCTCTTGTTCACAAATGCTGTGTTCTCCATTGGTTGCTGTAGAGATGCTTCGTACTCATGAATGGATGGATGGTTATCATGCAAAACATCAGAGCTATTTGAATCCACAAAGCTCTCATAAAAGTGTCGTTTATATCGCTTTTCGACTTGWGGCATCTTTAATTTTGAGACAGCTACATTGCCAGTATCAAACATTGTATATGGTGAGTCTTGTGTATTTGGGCTTAAAACTGATTTCTGATGATTGCGGTTTAAAGATATATTGGCCTCTGAATCATGAAACTTCTTCAAACTGTCAAAGTCTAATGGTGTTAGTTGGAATGGAGTTTTGATTCCCATGTTAGAATTGCTATCAACATTGCTTGCAAAGTCATAGTTATCTCTTGAAAAATCAGATGATTCAAACTGAAGTTTATTGCTAWTTACCGGGGTCTTCTTGTGTGGTGAGTACTCTACACTTTCTTGTCGTTTGTTGGTTATGTCAGGCATTTTACTCACGCAATGACTAATAATAACTAACTATGAAAAAAACAGTAATGCGCGTATTTATAAAAGTTTACTCTACTTGTATGATGTTTTAACTCAGAAAAGATCTTTATATCTTATAAAAAAGTTTTTCTGCCTAATGATGTTTAATATCTTAGTATATGAATCAGCTTGTCTGTAGTAATGATTAGTCTCTTGTTTGGTTGTGAGTATTGAAAAGGTCACTGTTGATGAAAAAATTATAAAATAAAWCAGAGTCAACACAATTAGTTAAATTTCGCGAAAGAAAAAAAAAAACACGGAAGATCTACAAACAAATCTAGTTCTGTTTGTACTTGTTTTTCCTGCTTTTTGTCCAATAAGCACAAGTTGTTAACGTAATCATTAAACACCTTTGATCAATAGATGTTAATAAGATGTTCGTTCTGAATGTGTCAAAATTATTCGTTCTTGAAAAACTTAACCCAAGATCTGTAATGTAGTTTAAACAGCAAATATAACGTAAAAAGAAGCTTGTAGTTGTAAAAATAAAGTAATATATATTTTGGTGTCAAAAAACTTCTGTATAACTTTTGTTTGTCTTGTTTCAGCAACGTATGACATTATTTGAAAYTTTGAGTAACAAATGATTTAAGTTCATTATTGCTTCTTATACAGAGATAACTTAAATAACAGAGTCTTTCGTTTTAATATAGTTTTATGATTTCATTAAGAAAAATATTACTGTGTTTTGTTGACTTAATCAACAGACACCAGATTGTGTTTCTTATAAGTTCTTAACAATTTCTTCAGACTCAGTTGGGTTATGTACTTCGGCACCTTCCATGTTTTCTGAAGACTTGGCATAGGAAATAACGTGGAAGCCTCTTTGAATGAAGTTGTAGCCATAAGTTGGAACATCGTCCTTTAAGTAGACGTTTTGAACCAAATCACCGTCAACTTGAACTAGGTTACCCTTTTTAGCAATTTTTTCAAAGTTAGGAGACTCTTCAAACTTGGTGATGTTGAACCAATCAGCAGAGTCAGAGTTTKCCTTAGCGTTGCTAGCAATGCTGTATTTGTAAATAGCCTTATCACCATAATAAGTCTTGATTACATCAGCTCCTAGTCTACCGGTGATGGAGAACTTGGCAATTTTAGGAATTGGGGATGTGGAGAATTGTCTTTTAGCAACAGAGAACATTGTTATTGGTTAATGTGTTATTTTTATTGGTGTTTTAAATAAGTATTTTTTGTTTTYAATTTGATAAATAGAATAAGAAAAAAACATCAAATTCTTTCAATTCCCATAAAAACACTGAAGTGCCACCCTTTTTTTTTTACGTGTAGGCAAATTTCTTTTTCTTAACGTTAAGAAAATTTACATGTTCCTCAGAACAAATCGGCACTTGTATCCTCAATGCTATGCTTGAATGTACCAATGCACAGATACTGTAAAGCAGAAACAAGAACTACGTTTTGTTTTTTTATTAATACGTAGAGATCTAGTAATGATGTATAAAGGAAAGGGGATTTCAAATGACATTCTGAGCCTGTATATGATGTTCGGGTAARATTCTTAACGCCAAAAAAAAAATAAGTGAATAGATGCCAGCCACAATAGATGTTATTTTAAATGTATAAGACWATTGCTAATATTTTAAGTAGCTAAATGAATACATCACTTGCTTGAATAAAGAATCCACAGTTTCAGTAAATTGAGRTTTKATGRTTTTGCCAATACTCAKMTTAAATTATTRAATWACTGCSCACATTTATAYATGTTYAATCTTAAAGGTAAGCATCTGTTCATTCTCACTGCGTTTGTTATAGCCGTTTTCATATATAACGGTATATTCAAAGAAGATCTATCTACGCGGTTTCACTACCTGAGTGTAGAGAACAAAATTAAATATGAAAAGTGTTTGAAAGATTATAAAGAGAATTACTGTGATACACATGAAATTCCATATCTTGAAGACTATTGTATGCAGCTGAAAATATGTATTGAATCATTCGAGTCTTATTCGTTTTTAAAGAAAGATGTGATTGCAAGCAGGCTGCAGCTGCTTATCAAGTATTTATTTATAGATAACATAGACTTGCTGTTGAATAACTACATATATAAATGGGAAAAAAAAGACAATTTGAGGCAAAATAATATTTTCAACATTGGTATTATTGTTATTGTTGCCTTTTTGTTCTTTTTACTGCCGCTGTACATTGTGATGCAAAATATCAAAGGTTCATTAACTCAAAAAAAATCTATAGAAGAAAAGAAGGTCAATGAAAGTCACACTAACGATTATAACAACGATGTGATAATTGAAGAGAATTATTGAAAAGAGCTGTTATCGGATAAAAGGTTTAACTTCTTTTGTAAYTTTACGTATATATTATAAGAGTAAAGAAACGTTATTTAAAAAGGAGGTGATTTACGGTAATGCTTTTATTTGTTATTAGAAGCTAGAATTGATACAAATAAAGTGTGTAAATACCTGTTGTTCAAGAACATATCATCTGTGTTATTTTCGTATTTCATATACATACAATAGAGAAACTGTTGGCAATGATTACCTTACACAAGATAAGTCATCTACTACGATATAATCAAAGCTAAAAATGTATTCAGAATAGATGGGCATACTGTTCAAGTTGTAGTGACAATTCTCAAATACTTATTAGTCTTATTGAAGACTACTAGATGCACTTGATTAAACCATTTAAACCCGTGGATGCCATTTCGTTGGCACTAGTTTTTCCATTTTTTTGGTGTATCTTTCGGAAACATAAATTTCCAAAGCAACGGCAAAATACCCACAGCTAGAAAATTCTCATTTTTTGGGGGGGAAAGCATGGTATGGATTTAACCTTAATTGTAGTCTTTTTTTTACCATGTACAGAAATTTAATTCTTGGTTATTTACTTTTTAACTATTTCTAAAAAAAGTATTATAAATAACATAAACAACCAAAAACAATGAACACTGAACACAATACTGAACAGATTCAAAGGGCAGGGTCAGTTTATACGGATCGTATTCTTACCCAAAAGTCAAGCAACCCTMAAGAATCATTGGAGCTAATCAAGTTAAAACTAACAACCTCCAAAGTTTATAATGAACAATTTGTTAAACTTTTGAAACAAGTTTCTATTGTGAAAAGAACACATCATCAGCAATTAAAGAAAATATATAATGATAACGAGGCAATYAATGATATAATTTTTGATAGACTATCCAAGGAAGCTGGTATTGATATCAGCACACTGGCTGAGTTATTTGGTAACGGTGATTTGGTCGGTAAAGATTTAAACACACAAATGTATGGTGCCATCATGGAGGAATTGAGAACTGAAATGAATCATACAGCAAAGTTTGAAACTGTCTTGAATGAAAAGTTYATTACTAGYTTAGACAATTATGATTCCAACAACTTACAAACAAAGGAAACTTGGAACTTATTAAAGCATTTATTAAATGGCRAAATCTCACCAGAAAGTTGGAACAACAATGGACCTTTGCTTTATGATATGTTTGARCAAAGTGATTTTGARAGATTRAGCTTCTTGAARCAGACTTTATTRGACTTTGAAGTCTTGGTAGGTCAATATGARGTTGCATTAACCAACAAGAATCAAACTACTTACAACAAAATATCCAAGTTTTCCCCAGAAGCAGAAATTGAACATTTTGCCAATTATGCTTCTGCAACAAGCTTTCAAAGCTTAATTAAAACTGGGGGTGAATCCAATTCACATCACAGAAGTCAATCTATCCAAGAATCTACAAAGAGCATTAGACACCCTTCCAGCTCTACTGTCTTGAARCATGACCTAATTCACTCCAACTTTACTAACAGCAMCAACAATGGSCAAGTTGAATCTGGRAAAAAAGAAAAGAAAAAGCTTAGAAGCAAGTTTGGAACTCTGTTTGGTAAGAAAAACAAGAACAAGCATGCATCCAATCAAAGCTCTGAAAATCTATCAGAAAGGGAAAGTACTAGTTCCAGTGTGAAGCAGCCAAAGAGTCTTGGTAGAAAACCAAGCAACATTGCTGAAATCCCATCATCAAACAACTATGATTTACCTCCAGCTTCCTTGAGTTACACCCATAATAAGGATTTGCCTAAGGCCCCTGAAATCAAGTACTCATCTGACAGTTCAGTAGCGCAATCAAATCCAGAGCAGCACCATCGTTCAAGTCTTTCACAAGCAGGAATCCAAAGAATCGAGGATGATTCTCCCCTGTTAGTATCTGACAATCACCCTGAATCTGAGTTGCCAGTAACGACAAGTGTGCAAGTTCCATCCAACAGCGAATCAAGTATTTCACATGCGGAAGCCCCAAGTGCTCCAAGACCAAGAAAATCCAACAAGAGAGTGCAATCTCAATTGTTCCAAGATTTGAACGTCAGCACCAGAGAGTCTGTATACTTGACCAACAACAGCCAAGACTTAGAACCTCAGTTAACAGGTGCCGGAAGTGAGGTGGGTAACTCAACTCCCCAATTTGTTCATCCAGAAGTGTTACCTGCAGAGGATGCTGGCGATACAACTTTAGGCGCTGGAGATAATGAGGTTGATTTACAGGACATTGTTGTCAATTCCAGCATTGCTGAAGTCATAAATTATGCAAGAGTTGCCATTGCTGATGAAGATGAAAATGGAGACACAAAGTACACCGAAAGCATTGATCTTGTTGGAGAGCTTGCTTTATCTCTACCAAACTCAATCAACAATGTTAGCCTACCAGCTAATGGATTGAACTTGAAGTTGAACAAGAGTTCGTTGATTGATGATAACAACTTGATTTACAACAGTGATATATTAAGTCCAAATGAAGGCAAGAATGAATACAACGTTGTTGATATCAACAAGCTTGTAGGTAAATCTGTTGGCTTATTGAAGTATCAAACATCAAATCTCACTCCATCTTCTTACAAAGTTCCAGTTACCATGACATCAGTTTGGAATCATGAGGAGACTAAGTCCAGTATGGTGTTATCTGTGAAGAATAACACAAATGATATTCTAGAATTCCAAACTTGTACTGTTTCTATCCAAGTTTTGGATTGTCAAGTATCACAAGTTCTTTCAAAGCCAAATGGTGTATTCAACAAGAAGAAACAAAAAATYATTTGGAGATTCAAGGACGATAACAACAAGTTAGTATTYGAACCTGAAGAAGAAAAGAAGTTCATCGTTAGATTCATGACCGATAAGAAAGGAAGAGAAGGTAAATGTAATATTGAATTTAGTATGTTTGGMTACAACGGCCTTGCCAATGGCAGCAGCTTCGTGGCTCCACAACTGTYGACATTGAAMAAGGAAGAAATCAACATGGATTTATCCACAAGTTTGATTTCTGGAAAATACTTCACTATTTAAGTAAATATTATTGAAAAAGAATTGATTAAATCTATTAAATGTTTCTTTTTTTTTTTATTTGCAGCGTYTTATGGTTTGCAGATAATTACTATTTTGGGAAATAAAAATAGYCTAAAAWTTTTCTATAGGACTTTTTTTTTCTACGAAATTAGAAGATTTATGGTTACTATATAAATGATCACARTGAATTTGTAGTTAMRGTAWTACTTAGGAAACGTATTTTATGAAATAAATTTTTKMTYAAAMATCTTTYAAAATTTWTTTATAAGCTCTCATTAAATACAAACCCAACAAACGTTTTCATCATGATCAAATTGACAGTASGTCTTGGTTCCTCAGGACATACAGCACTTTGATTGATAAACTATGTTTTACTCTGTATTYAGCATACACTCAATAGACATACTAATTAATGATTCAAACTTTTTTATTGAWATCTATTCAAGGATTGCCTTTTAGCTTTTGWRTTTTATTCTAAAATTGTTATATGATGATAATTTTTACTCAGCTCACTCAGAATTTTCGTGATTGACAAAATTTCCATATACTTCATCAAATTATACCTGAAACAAACCTAGAATTAACTCGCTAGTAGGATATCAACCTGAAYTATTCAATAAAAAATTGAAACATTAATTTTTTTCAATGTCATATTGATTTATGCTAAATTTATATRTTATTCAATACTTTATTGTAAARAGCACATGTAGCTTCTTGAAAAATGCACGTTTATCATATAATACAAACCGTTGTTAAGTTTATATTCTGTAAGTTACCCATATTTTGTATCTTTTCARCTCTTTGAATCACTTCCTTGTACYATGCTTTAATGCTAATCTACTATCTAAGAATTATTATTTATTCACWTTAATTTCTTTTTTTTGTTTTCATCACAGCTTCATGCCCAKTTACCCTTTTGGGATATATTTTCAGCKCGTAWATWTTTTTTTTTATTTTTCTGGAAATATCCAATACTAARAATTTGGASTAAYRTGWATTCCTGAGTAAAAAAAATTTTTTGGCSTAATATATAAATCAGCTACTAAATGACTYTGTAGTTGATATTAAATCGTACTTATTTTTTMAAGATTATTATTAGATGTTCAAATTTTRATTATATATAAAGAKATATATTAAYATAACCTGTAAAACATACAATAGATCTGAGATGTGGGTGGTTCTTATGCTGCAGCCTAATCACTGCGTTTGCATTTGAATCGTTATGCCCATGTCGCTATCCAACTCGCGAGAGGCTAGATTTCCCAGTTTCCGTGTATACTGCATGCTTGTCTGACAAGCTTGCWTGTACAYAACTACAGCYATYTTCGGATGGCATGGGTCAGGGTTAATGCCCAGGTTGGCGGATTCTTAGAAAAAGCATTTGGACTTTATGTTTTCTTTGGATTTACGGTGGCCATTCTGAATTTCAGTTTGGCTATCCTGAAGAAAGTTTTTAGGATTTCCGCTTTATTGTTTTAACAATTAGCGTTGAGAACCTTTAAATATGCATTCTGATCATATGCCGCAGTATATTCCTAAACGTTGTGTAGTAAAGTTCAACTGTAGATGTTATTTGTCTTGACATGGTATGGAGCGATCCTATTGTGTTGCTTATTTCATCGTTCTTTATTTTCTTTTCTTAGGAAAAGGCAGTTTGGAGCAGTTGGCTTTCTGTGGTCCTAGTTGGCCAATGATCATTTGGGTAAAACCATACTGCTGACATTTTTTTTTTTTACTTGTAAAAGCAATTATTTGATTTTTATATCTCTTGAATTCTCTCTTGTTTTCTTGTATTTTATGTTTAATATAACTTGTTTATAAATGAATTTATAACATAAATYCATAAATATTTTCTGTACCAAAAAAGAAAATTAAAAAATAAAAAATACTACATTAATTTCATATTACTTGTTATTTTTTTTTTCATATATAACAGTTCACCTAATGGTGGAATAATCTGAATGGGTTTTCAACGTAAACCATGTCGAAAGAATCAGCAGCATCGAAGACAGCTTTGTCCATAACGGAACCACTTGGAGCAGCAACGTATTTGACACCACTTCTAGCAGCTCTGTAAACATTATCCGGGAATGGGAAGAAGGCATCACTAGATAGAGCAACGTCCTTCAATTCAGCTCTCCATTGCTTGATTTCTTCTTCGGTGAATGGAGCTGGWACTTCTTCAAACTTGCTTTCGAATTCTTCTTTTTCTGGTTGTTCAGTTGGAACTTGGCCGGTGACCAATAAATCAATGGCATTGGACTTTTCTGGTCTCTTGACACCCTTCTTCCACTTTAAGCCCAAAACCTTTGAATGTTGTCTGAACCACCAGTTGTCAGCCTTGTCACCAGCTAATCTAGTACAGTGGATTCTGGATTGTTGACCAGCACCTAAACCAATGACCATACCGTTTTTGGCGTAACAAACAGAGTTGGATTGGGTATATTTCAAAGCAATGGTAGCAACAGTCAAATCAATGGCAGCTTGTTCTGGTAAGTCCTTGTTCTTAGAAACGAACTCCTTGAAGGTGGATCTGTTGATGACAGCATCGTTTCTCTTTTGTTCTAAGGTAATACCGAAAACAGTTCTGGATTCAATGTTATCCTTTGGTTCAAAGGATGGATCAATTTGTAGAACACAGTATTTACCACCCTTCTTGGCAGTTAATAACTTCAAGGCTTCWGGTTCGTATCCTGGAGCAATGACACCATCGGAAACTTCTCTGGAGATGATCTTGGCAGTTGGAACATCAACAACGTTGGATAGGGCGATCCAGTCACCGAAGGAAGACATTCTRTCRGCACCTCTGGCTCTGGCATAGGCACAGGCCAATGGGGATTCATCTAAACCTTCAATATCCTTAACRAAGTAAACCTTCTTTTCAACATCACTTAATGGCAAACCAACGGCACAACCRGCTGGGGAAACGTGCTTGAAAGAGGCAGCAGCAGGTAARCCTAARGAAGCAGATAATTCCTTRACTAATGGCCAGGAGTTCAAGGCATCCAATAAGTTGATGTAACCTGGAGAACCACTCAAAACCTTGAATGGTAAGGCTTCTTGTTGGGAAACGTAGGCTTGAGCTGGCTTTTGATGAGGGTTGGCACCGTATCTYAAAGTYAATTGAGTGGTACCAGCAGAGTATTGCTTTCTGAAGAAGTCAGCAATGGCGGTATCRTAATCACTGGTGTGYTCGAAAGCCTTYAAGGCCAAGGTGTTCTTTAATTCYTGAGAAACATCACCCTTGTTTTCCTTCAATTCAGAAACAAATTGAGAGTAGTCCTTTGGATCAGATAAGATGGTGACTCTGGCATGGTTCTTGGCAGCAGCTCTCAATAGAGTAACACCACCAATATCAATTTCTTCAACAGCTTCTGGAACAGTGACACCAACCTTGGCAACGGTTTCCTTGAATGGGTACAAGTTACAAACAACAAAGTCAACCTTGTCGATGTGTTGGTCAGCCAAGTCCTTTTCATCGCTTTCCAAGTTTCTGGCTAAAATACCACCGTGAACAGCAGGATGTAAAGTCTTGACTCTACCACCAAGCATTTCAGGAGCATGGGTGATGGAAGAGACATCTTCAACAGGGAAGCCAGCTTCTCTGATCATCTTGGAAGTACCACCAGAAGCTAAGATTCTGACATTGTTTTCAACTAAGCCCTTGGCTAAGTCTAATAAACCAGTCTTATCATAGACAGATAAAATAGCAGTTTTGTTTTGAGACATTATGATTGATTATAATAACTATAAAGTTTTGGTTATTACAATGAATTATGTTCTTTTGTGATAAATATTTTTACGATTCATCAATAGTTTTTAAAAGTTACTGAAAATTATGTCAAAGGCATGAACAAATTGAACATAAAGAGAAGATGAGAGAAACTGTATTGCTTATATATTTCGAATGATTTTGAAAATTCAAAGAAGTCATATTATGTACAGGGGRAAAAAAGATTAACAAAAAGGGTAAGCAGTAGTAGAAATTAGCTACCACAGTTAATCCTGTGCAGTGAGAAATTGGCGCGAGAGAAAAAATATAAACTTCTGCTGTTTTTTTCAAAGTGATTAAATGCATTTTCTGAAGAAAAGCAGCATCGAATTAATCATATCCATGTATTACATCTAAGTCTTATATATATTATGATCTTCAGAATTCAGCCTTTAAGACTTTGATGATCTTGGCAATACCTTCATGAATTTGTGGTAAATCACTGGCAGCAAAAGTAGCTCTATAGAAGATATATCCATCATCATCGATTTTCTTGACAGCGGATATTTCATCAGGGCTGCCAACTTCAAACCAGGAGCCAGGAGCAACAATGACACCAGCTTCGATGAATTTATTGTTGATGTATTCTTCCATGGCAATCTTATCCCCATTGTAGTTTTTGTGTTTTGAAGCATTGACGTCAATTGTGAAGAACATACCAGCTACTGGTGGATTGATTCTTACTACATCATTGTCAATGAGTTCCTGTGGCATGTTTTCCAGTAAGTAATCCAATGTGCCGTCTCTCTTCAAGGTGTATTCGTGTCTTAGACCAATCAACCAGTCAATGTATCCTTCTTGCTTCCAGGTTTGTAACAACTCATTCAAGAAGATTTGAGAGAAACTGGAAGGTGACATGATGGAMGACAAGTGGTATGCAGCCAGCTTTTTTGTGATGGCAGCTGATCCAGCAATGAATCCCAGTCTAACCCCCGGTGCCAAAACCTTGGAGTAACTTTCCATTCTTAGGACTCTTCCATCWGTGTCAATGGACAAGAARGAAGTGGCCAAGTTGTCAATGAATTCTTGTTGGTTGTTGAATTTGATTTCCTTTCTCTCAGATTTAGGGATGTATTCACCTGTTTGTAGGAAATAGTAAGGTTCATCTTCAACAATTAAGATATCATGCTTTTGTAAAATGTTGTATATTTGTTGCTTTCTTTCACTGGACAAGGAGGATGATTGTGGATTTTGCCCAGTTGGGATGGTGTATAATAATTTAGGTTTCTTTAGGTCTTGTGGCCAAGCTTCCAATAATTCTTCCAAGTATTCTGGGATGATACCATGATTGTCCATTTTYAAAGAAACTGGCTTTACTCCCTGGGCTTTRGCAKCGTTGACAGTGGCGGAAAAGGARAACTCTTCAGCTAAAATGTAATCACCTGTATTACAGAAAGTTCTTAAAATAGAGTCAAAAGCTTGRCAGTTACCAAGGGATAGAATTACATCCCAATCTTGGTAGTGAGTACCAACCTTGTGGATCAACTTCAAATGTTCTTTRATGAAGTTTAAGATGGCTGGTTGMCCTTCAATAGCTTGATATTGCAAGCCTCTRGCTAGGTTRAAGCTGTTTTCTCCRGCAGCACCAATYGAWGAKTKTTTCAAATCATTYTTCATRAYTTCRTAGGAAGCRGTTYCTTTTGTTTCRTCAGTGGATGCAATACCATTGGTRAATGGKGGTATTGGAGATGTACCRCTRACAGAYTGCCAAGGGAAATATTTACTTTGAGGTAACCCGTTACCTAAAAATGACACATTTTCACCTTGAGCTAGTAACAACAGATTGCTTAATTTGTCTTTAATTCTTCTGTTACATTCATCAGAGTACAAATGAGAAAAGTCCTTTGCAAACATTGTTAGTTAAAYAATATATATATTGGTTTTTGATTTTGATTTTCTTTTTTTGAATATGAAAAGAAACTTGAAAATGATTTTAGAAAAATTACTAAAAGTTTCATTCTTTAAATATATGATCTGAATAATTCCACAMTTTGTTAACGGCATTTTCGAATTGTTCACTTTTTTCTTTTTTTCTAATGAAAAAATAATCTTTATGTAAAATCCCGACTGTGCATTTTAGTGGCAAAACTCCTTAAGTACGTTGAATATTCCGACTGTTCGGAATTATAGTTTTGCCTCGGCAAATTCGGACCTTGAAATTTACACACAGTTATAATATTTTTAAATAATCAAACTTAATATACAAATGAGTCATAATTATGATAATACAAAAAAAAAGTTGCTATGAAATAATAAACATATATACAAAAAAAACATGTTTCTGGGGTATAGAACATAAACTACAAATGATGATGAGCAAAACACATCTCATGTGATGAATTATGATCTTGAAGGTTGGAGTCTAAAAGAGCAACCTTTACCTGAATGGTTYAATARRTGATAAATAAAGTATAAAAAAATTTCCAATGATGAAAAAATTTAGATAGTTTATTTTCTGTATCTCCATAAAGATAAGGTRTTTTGTCTCTTCCAGGTCTTTCTTCTACCGGCAGAGGTGTTGTGGAACTTGTGACCCTTGTTGATACCTCTGGATTTCTTACCGGTGGAAGTCAAACCTCTAGCTTCTCTGTGCTTGTGGACTGGGTTACAGATCCAGTTGTATCTAGCATCAGTCTTGATGGCCTTGTGGTTTGGATCAACTAAGATAACTTCGAAGTACTTGTAGGTGGAGTCTTGGTTAACCCAGTAAGAGTTCAAGACTCTCAAGTTAGAGGCTCTTCTACCAACTCTTTCTTCAGCAGTAGCTCTGGAAGCTCTTTGGTACTTYAATTCGTTKATACCTTGGTTGGTTGGCTTACCGTAAGTGGCACCCTTTGGAGCTGGTCTCTTTCTGTTACCTCTTCTGACTCTGACTCTGTAGATGACGAAACCTTGCTTGGCCTTGTAACCTAACTTTCTAGCCTTTTCTGGTCTAGATGGCTTAGAAGCTCTGTGGATAACGTTCTTTTGTCTGTATTCCCAAACTCTGACTCTTTGCAAGAATCTTAAAACATCGGATTGTTTCTTTCTTTGTAATTCTTCTAAATATTTGTAGGCACCCATTTTAATAAATTAGTTTCGTGGTTTTATTAATYATATTTTTGTTTATTTGAACGAAAATGTTAAAAATTAAAACTGATAGTGAATAAGAGTAAATAAACTAGTAAGTGTGAAAGAAAAAAAAGAAAAAAGAAGTTGTTGGACTATAACAGTTTTTAAAAAAATATAGTGAAAAAAAATTCTGATGTCTTTTCTAAGAGAAAGCAAAAATTAAACACTGTTTTTTTAGAAAATTGAGATTTCCTATTTAGGATTTTTAAAAAAAAAAAGAAAGAAAAAAATATGTAACAAAAAAAAATTGGATTCTTTTCACACTTAGATGACGTGCTACACGTGAAGCTAATTATATTTCCCTTTAAGGAAATAATAAACGTAGAGTCTAGTTTTTTGAGTTTTTGCGGGATTCTTAGGTGCGTCTGACCTAAACATAATGGTATTTTTAGAAACACACGCATACTTCCTAGTAAAAAAATTTTAAACAATGCCCACAAGTTTACAAAATTTGAAACTTCAGCACTAATGAAAGTATCAAGTATTGAAGTATTTATAGCTTTCTGTGTCCCTGAATTTTACTTTAGCAAATTTGATTCAACAATTTCAACACATGAATTCATATATAAGAGCTCAGGGAATTAACAATCAATTATTGTATCTTATTAAGTTTAATTGATTTCAAGAAAATATTGTAAAAATATTTATAACAAACCATATTAACATAATAAATAATTAATACACACAACATAKAAAAATGGCTTCTTCCTCTTCTTCTGTCTCCAAACACACTGCCTCCAACTTAGTTTCCACTGGTAACGTTGCTGCTTCTTCTGTTACTTCCACATACACCAAGACCTCTGTTGCTTCCACTTCCTCTGAAACTTCTGTCAGCACCACCAAGTCTTCCGACAGCTCCTCCTCTTCTTCCGCTAAAGCCAGTTCTTCT
Organism: Hanseniaspora opuntiae; assembly: GCA_001749795.1. Classification (NCBI taxonomy): domain Eukaryota; kingdom Fungi; phylum Ascomycota; class Saccharomycetes; order Saccharomycodales; family Saccharomycodaceae; genus Hanseniaspora; species Hanseniaspora opuntiae. The sequence goes on from LPNL01000002.1 coordinate 331,719, forward strand.
GCTTCTTCTACCAAGTCCAAGAACGCTGGTTCTGCTGTATCTRCTGGTGTCAATGTCAACTGGAAGTTGTCCTTATTGGTCACTGGTTTGATGGCTTTAGGTTTTGTTTCTGGTAACTAAGTTGTTTTTTAAAGGGGAAAAAAGAATATAGCTTTCTCCATTTGAAAATGACTTTATATTTTATTCTTAGTTAAGTTACTAGAAGATTAACGAAAGAATGTATACTTAAGCATCTAACTACGAGTGTAATGATACCATCATTTCCTTATTATAGATTATTGTTACTTCATGGAATGAATGTTCAAGATACAGAATGAACATGATTGAGTTAGTGTGATCACGGATAGTATATATTCTGACTTTAATTTTAGAAAATTTTTTGCTTTTTTGTAAGAAAAATTTTAACTTATCCATTAGGATTATTGTTACCGCTATTTAAAGAAACGCGAAAGCAACAAGTGATACTTGTCATATTATTACGAGTATGTTCGAAGATATTGACATTTTTTCAGCTGCATCTATATATTGCGTATGTTTGATAAAAGAATGTTGTTAATTAACAAATGGTTACTGGTAAAAGGTATTTATGGTGTAGTAAAATTATTTGACAATTAACGTAGTTCTTAGCTTCATGTTTCTCTTTGAAATAAAAAAAAAGGGAAAAAAAAGACGCGCGTTTTTATTTTACCTGAAAGTATGACTATTATTAAGAGGTATCCTCAATAAAGAAGTTTATTATATTCGTGMTGATGTTTATATGATTGATTAGTCAAGCAATATACGTGATATTATTACGATGGGTAATGATTATCAAAATTTAAAGAAAGGTAATTGATCACACCTGTATGGCCTGATAAATATGACGTGTGTGATTAATGTATCACGTGTAAGATTACCCCGTTAATTGTTGGAGCATATAATACAGGAGGGAAGCTCTCGTATCCTCCTGCCTTCTTTATGAAGTCTTCTTGTTAGMTTRGGRAAAGWTTAMTCATRRTAARACYCMGRAAGCTCTWGGACRACAGTGGCAGATACWTCTYTTGTGTAGCACAATCGGAAATATGCAGAATCAATTATCTGTTATCCTAACCTGTTTTCCTTTTCATCATTTATGTAACATTTCAATAATTGTGTGTGTAAGAATGTATCGCAATTACTAATGTTTTTTAACATTGTTTATCACATTTACCTCAGCCGTACTTGTGTATCTGAAACTGTATTGAGTTACCCTATTGGGCTTTTAAGCACTATACATTTGTTTATTATTTTTTTGTGTCCAAATATTTTTTTTTATAGCAGATTGCACTTTAGTAATGTGTTAACAAAATAATTTTTTAAGTGGCTTAAAAAAAAAAAAAGACCCACAGCATGTAGCTACACCATTTCTACGCCAAACACGTTTTTCCCCCTTTAATTTATTTCTTTTTTTTTTGAGACACATCACCTTCAACAAAATACTGTCCAAAAAATTAGAAAAGCTTCAGGCTCATACAGTATCGCTTATGTGAAAGAAATAAAACTATCATATGATTAATTAATTGTTCACATATTAACAAAATATCAATCTTTTACTACAATACACCAAATAAAAACAACATTTATCAACTATCTAACAAACAACACTCTAGAGTAAAGAATTAATTTGTTTGTTTGTTTTTTTTACTTGATACCATATCCATCTTTGAAATACAAACCAGATCTATTAGTTGTTATTATACACTCCTTTTTTTTGTGATAATTTAATACCACTTTCAAAAAGCCTATCTCTATCTTATATTTCTGGGTTAATTTTATAAATCATTCATAAAATTAAGTAAACAAACAAAGGAGAATCTCAATCTACAGTTACTCAACAATTTACTTGCCAAGTTACATCTTTTATTCGTATATATGCCTAACAAAGATCATATAAACAATGGATCCCTTCCTGTAGAAGATGCTGGTATCCATAGAGGTAAATCCATTACCAAATCATTCAAGAGCTTATTCAGTTCAAACAATAACTCATCAGATAATCTACAAAGTACCAAAAAAGACCCATCCTTAGCTCATATTGCATCTTTGAACAGTGCAGCATTGAGTGCCAAAGACAGTGCAGAAATAAAGTCACAATCAAGCAATGACTCTTTGGGCTCAAGCCTTAGAACCTCTGATTTGCACGCAAATTCCAATCCTGCTTCACCCATGATGAAGGTGTCAAGCCCTGTTTTACCTTTGGGCAAAGCACTGAATCCTGCATCAAACGCATCTGTTAACAATCTAATTGACCAGGAACTAAATACCATCAACAAGAATATAATCAACAATCCAAACTCTGATATGAATGGGTTGAGTGATAGATCTTCTTCAAGAGGCAGAAATAAGTTGAAAGCAACACAAAGTATAAAATCAAAGGACAACTCACCGCAAGGATCCTCTAGAGAACCTTCACTCTCACCTCAAAGATCATTAAAGCAATATAGAAATAGAGGAATGTCTGTAAGTCAGGCCAACTTTGCTCATTCGCCATTTCCTAACAACAACTCAGATTCTTCCCAACATATCAAAAGATCAGCAACTTTGGTCAAAGGCATGCATCACGGCGATGGGAAAGGAATAGTTGTAAACAATAGACACATGATTTGGGAGTCGGAAACTTTCAAATTGTACAGAAACTTTACACATGAACACAAATTGAGTGCCTTGCCATTGATAGACGTTAATCCTAATCTTCTGAAGGATCCAGAAGCCATGAAAGAAGCCTTAGAACAAAGAAATAAAGATGCGCCAACCTTCTCCATATCCACTCTTTTCAAGTTGAATAAAACCTCTCAGCAAGTAAAGGAACAAAATGACGAAAAGTCTCATTTAATTATGCAAACCAGCAAAGGTTACATACCATCCAAGGCAGAGATCCAAAACAACAATCTTTTCAACAGCAGTGCATCTCATTGTAAGCAAGTGGTGAAAATTGATGCTTATTGTTCAATGAAGAAAAAAAGAAATATACAAAACCCAGTCATTGGTGAAACGGAAGCCAATGAAACTGGGACCCCTTGTATAGTTAACACCAAGGCTGCCATCTCCAAAGACGAGTTACATTTGATCAATGATTTAACAACAAGAATGAAAACCATCATTGATGACAACGAGCAACAGCCTGTTGCCACGATTGATAACAAGGAGTCAGAATTTGTATCCAAGTATGGTTATTGTGCAGGAACATTGGGACAAGGCTCATACGGGGTTGTCAAGGTGACTTGTAGAAAGTTGAAACAAAACCCAGACGCAGAAACAAAGGGCAATGCTCCATATATTGTTGATAACATTGCCAAGAAGAGTTTTAGATTTAGAGACAGTGTCTTTTTTGCTGTTAAGGAGCTTCAAGCTGATAGAAAAAATGTTCGTAAAGTTGACTCTGATGATGAGGATAGTATGAATGGCAGCTTCATGGATGATGAAAGCAGTGAGGCCGACAGCGACTCAAAGTCAACAACTCTATCGGATAACATAAGAATTAAGCTTACTAAACATCGAAAGAGAAAAAACAAAGATTACAACGCCAAATTCTGTACCAGATTGACTTCAGAGTTTGTCATTGGACATGCCTTGAACAACATAGGTAGACATCCAAACATTTTGAAGATATTTGATTTGTACCAATATGACAACATATCAAACAAGTTTTTGCAAGTGATGGAATTCTGTCCTTCCGGGGACTTGCATTCTCTTATCAAAAGAACAGCTGTTAATGGGAACGGTAAGACGATCTCCAGGGAAATACAACTTCCACCTATCGGCCCAGGACCTGTCTTTGTAGGTGATAATTTGAATTTGATGGATGGTGGAACAAGTTTTTCCTTAAACACRATGGAGGGACAGGGCAAAAATGAGGCTTTACCAGAAAAGCCAAAATTAAGTGGCTCTCAACAGAACTTGTTGGACTCTTTGATTGTTAGAAAGCAAGAAAAGCACACACTGCTGCATCCTTTAGAAATTGACTGTTTTATGAAGCAAATCATCAATGGTGTTGCATTCATGCATGAACACGGAGTGGCACATTGTGATTTAAAACCTGAAAACATATTAATCAAGCCAAATGGGATTTTAAAGCTAAGTGACTTTGGTACCTCCTGTGTCTTCCAAACAGCCTGGGAGAAGAAGCCACATTACCAAAAGGGCTGTTTTGGATCCGAACCATACATGGCGCCTGAGCAATTCATCCCACACAAGCAATATGACCCAAGATTGGTGGACACCTTTGCTGTAGGAATAATATACGTCACAATGGCATTGGGACACTATCCATGGAAGTCGCCAGTCAAGGAAAAAGATCCTGACTACGCTGAGTTTGTGGATTCCTTAAAGGTTGTCATTCCATACAATGCAGAAACAAAGCAACAGGAAATCATTTCTGGTGAGTATGAGCAGTTTGAGGAGATGACACATGTCAATGCGGAAATGAAATTGTTGAGAAAGAAGTGTTTGTACAGAATGTTGCATCCAAACCCAAACAAGAGAGTTCTAGTGAAGGATGTTTTGAATTCAAACTGGATGAAGAGAACACATTGCTGTGTGATATACAAAGCCAATATGTAAGCTGATGATACGATGATGGCTATATACTATTTTTATTTTGTTAAATTTTTCTACTTTCAAGAATTTTTGTTTAGTTATTAAGAGGTATTTTGCTCGGTAATATAACCCCTGATAATTTGTTTACATAAACAAGTTACTATAATTTTAGCTTAATAATTAAAGTTTTTAAAAGTGTTTTAAATATGTAAACTATAAAAAAAGAAAAATGTAGTAGTTTTTGCCTTCATGCCTTATATCCGATGAAGTTTTGTTAAAAATGGCACAAGAAGTTTTAACAGCTTACAAACGCCAGGATCAAATAATACAATAACTCTTTTCTTAACAGATTATTACCTGCACATTATTCAAAAGAAATAAAATGCTTTTTTCAAAAAAATCCCTATCTATTTACATCGTACATTATATATCGTATGAACATAGCTTATATTCTCTTATCTGTAACTGCAGCCATTTTTGGGAAGTACTTTTCAACTTCCTTGGCAATCAGGTTAGAGTTCTGGTCGTACTTTTGGCCCAGTGGCTCACCAGTATTCTTGTTTATCAAGGCAACAGCGTTATCGCTGAACTTGACAGTCATCCCGTTTTTTCTTGGTGGGGTTCCGTATTTTGTTCTTAAAATGACTCCGTGACAAACCTCACCCTTCTTGACCAGGTTTGTGTTGTTACCAGTGGCTGGCTTGACCTGCTTCACCACACAGACAATCTTGTCACCGACCTTGGCATGATGTAGGGACTTCTTCCCTAGTACGGTGATACACTCAACAACTTGGGCGCCTGTGCTGTCTACGCATCTCAACAAAGCCTTCAAATTAATCATTTTGTATTATGTGTGTATCTTAGTTATGGTAGATGATGGAAACTGTGTTCTAGGTATTCTCAGAATTGTAATATGGCTATGTTGATACTGATTGTTGTCATGATCAAATATTAATAAAAAAAAAGAAATCTACTTGATTTTTTGGAACAAAATTAAAAGAGAAAAAAAATTTTTTTTTTTGGAAAAAACGAAAGAAACGCTGCAATCACGTGTATCATCTCAAATATATTAAATCATTTTATGACCCTAACAAACATCTTCAGCATGATATATAAGAAACATATATTAGTTTAGTACTTCAAATTTCTTTCGATCTTCTCCAGAGTCCATCGATCACTAATTGACTTTTTCAAACACCCTTCAGTGACAAAACATAAAGCTGCGCAGTTCTTCATCATCAAATCCGTGAGCTTTTTATGGTCGTATGTTGCCTTTTCGATCATCAGCTTCAACCGAGGCTCAAATTCATGTTGAAATGGTAGTTTATAAACACACATGGTATAGATCATCACACCCAATGCCCAAATATCTGTTTTTTCTGTAATACGATTCTTTTTATTCAATAACTCCGGAGCAGCATAGGGCAGTGATCCTATTTGGTTTATAGATAAAGTTTCATTCAAAGAGCTTCTTTCCTTTTCAAGAATCAAAGATGTGGATTGGTATGCTGGACCAATGTTGCCATCCGGAGAGGCTATTCCCAAAGCGGTGTCATCATGAACCAAATCCTTGTTGTTGATCATATTCCGAAGCATTTCATTTTTGGATTTACCGCTCAGTTCCATTTGTGAGTTGATGTACCTCAAGTTGTTGAATGAGTTGAATTTCTTAAAATCTGGCTTTTTAGGAACGTTATTTTTCTCAAGAAACTTGGACATTCCAAAGTCACACAGTAAAACCTTGTTATTTTCCTTAATTAAAACATTCTCAAGCTTTAAATCTCCATGAACAATCCCCATCTCGTCATGCATATATCTCAAGGCAGATACAATTTGCAACAAATAGTCCGTAATTAGTTTTATTCTGATATCCAATGGATATTCTGTTTCATTATTGTACCATTTTTTGGCCACATAGTCATATAAGGTTCCTCCGTGGATCCTTTCCATTAAGCAAAACATGGCATTTTCTCCCTGCTTGTAATCAACCAGTGCAAGTATATTCTTATGCTTGAGTGTTTTCCATACATTCACTTCCCGGATGACTGACAATTTGACAGAAAGATTGTCTCTATACCTGACAATCTTGACTGCCTTCACATCACTGGGATCAGCAACATTGACACATTCCCTGATAACACCCCATGCACCTTGTCCAATTATCTTTTTCAGTTTGTAGCCCATAACAACCAGGTCCATGGAGCTTTTCATGTTTGATTCTTTGGGCGTGTTCTTCTGATAGTCATAGACCTTCATCAAGCTGCTTACTCTCTGGCTGTACAGACTGCTGTTTCTTGAATGCACAGAGCTCATGGATGTGTTACTGGTCTGTCTCCCCTTAGCATTGACGGAYTTCAATTCCAAGAGAATGTCCTTGATGTCAACACCTGGACATATATCCATCAATATTTTCTTACGCTGGGAATACGGCATCGTTTCAAAGGACTCGGGCAATTTGTTGACATCCAAAAAGCTCTTTGAAACAGAAGCTGTATTGGTGTTGTATTCGTTGATTTCGACTGATGAGTCTTGTTTGATTTCCACAGGGTCAACATGTGCATGGTTGATGACTTCCTGTATTAAGTTTGCTGTGCTTGAATTGTTGGATTTGTTTAGTGCATCCAATGTGTCGCAACTGTTTTTTTTGCTTTTTTGTAGTGGTGGAATCACATCTTCATCAAAAGTCGGGTTTATTTCATAATACTCCTGCATTCTTTGAAAGTTGTTGATAAAGTCCATGTCTGGAATGTACTCATCATACATCATGGGAACCTTGTCCTTCTTAACTGCAGAACCTGTCTCTCCTGTCGAATCTCTCTTTCTTTTCAAAAGTTTCTTACTTTTGGGCAAAGCTTCGAGTGGAATCAAACATTCATTGTCATTGATGATTGAATCTGTGTTGTCTTTGAAGTACAACTCTAGAAGGTTCTCATCATCTTCGTCAGAACCCATTCTGTTGCTATCAAGTGGTGTGTCAATTTCGATTGTTGATGGATTGTTTTCATTGTTTAGGTTCTTTCTTTGTTGGGAGAATTGCTTCCACAACCTTCCCTTTATGTGATCCTTATCTTGTGATGCATCATTGACACTGAAATGTCTCAAGCCACTAGCCTTTGAGGAAACTGAGTAGCCGCTTTTATTTCTCATATCGTTTTCGTATTTATTGGAAAGCCTTTTACCTGTTGTAGTGTGGTAATTGTCCGTTTCATTTTCTGAATAAACCATCTTTAATAATGGTCCGATCTTAGGAATAGCATTCTTATTTGAGGTATCTGCCATTGCTAATAGTGTRGTTTAGTGATGATTAAGTTTGGATCGATATTTTTATATTTCTTCAAGTATTATCTATTGATCTTTGGAGATGAGTTATTACTTTCTTTATGAACTTTAAAGTCTCAAAGAATAAAAAATGGTAAGCAAATTCTTTTAAAGTTGAAGAAAGAAGTAAAAGATCTGTTAAAATTTCAAGAGTATGGTTTTACAGAAACATATTCATGTCACTTTAAGGGAGAGAGTTTGAGTTTTCTCATTAGAAATTTAATTAAAAAAATATAATAATTTCAACAAGGTTGCATTATGATAAGGTGATGATTCGATGGGGCGTTTTTCTCCTCAACGGATTTAGGATGATTGCACCCAGAGTTGCTTTTTTCCCATAGGCAAAAATGGGGGAAATAGCGGTGGAAGCACGTGCAGATTAACTCTTGAATCAGCTAATTAGCTTTAAAAGTTGGATCTAATGATGAGTAGCAACATTCTTATCAAAACAAATATTCAAAGACCGAGAAGAAAAGGCAATAGACACTGTTATGTTTTAGTTATTGATAGAATAATTATTAATGAGACAAATGAGTGTATTTATACTTTGATAAGTTTTGTGACTGAAAGACAAGAAAGAAAATCAGTAATTTATCATATAAAATAAGATGTTGAATATATAGCACGATTGTTTAACTACTTTCCATGCAGTACATCAAGTTACTTTAATGAGGATAAAAGTCCACTAATATTGTTTTGTTACAGATATTCTTGTTCCTTGTATTTTACATATAATAATGTAGTTGAAATATTCACAAATATTTTTTATCAGTCACCCTCATTATGTCTGCTAATTAAGATACAACTATAACTATTTGATATAAATTACGGGATATCTATTGTCATATTTCTCATCACTAATGAATGTAATAATAAAAAAGAGAAAAAAAACAAAAGGTTTCTTTTTATATGTTTTTACTTCTTCCAATGTATATAAGTAATTTTTCTGAATATGTTTAGGTTGAATAAATAGTTAACTATCAAACACAAGAAGTGCAAAGTTTCATTATAATATATATTTTATTTGTTTTTCAATTGATTTACTCACCGTTGATTCTGGCTAATTCTTCTCTACCGTCCTTGGTGTATAACCATTCGTTGTATTTAACACTGTTAACCCACCATACGTAGTATAAGTAACCTGGAACAGCAAAGTATAAGACTTGGGATCTAACTCTTCTGGTGAAGTTGCCAAAGACAGCTTCAACAACACCACCGAAAGGAACTTGTCTGTATGGAGAGACGGCGTAAGAGGTGATACCTCTTTGTTTGAAGTTACCTAAGTGACCCCACCATCCCATGTAAGTTTTAGCGCTTGGAGGACCTGCCATTTTTGTATATGTTATGTATTGAAAAGAAAAAGGGTGTTAATAATAACTATGTTATATATTATCTTGGGTTCTTACTGTTAAGTTTTGTTAGTGAAATGTATAACAATGTTTCAACCACTTAAAAAATAAGAAGAGAAAAAAACTACTAGAAGAAAAATGAAAACATTAAGGAAACCCAAACTCTCTAAAAAAATTTTTTTTTCTTAGTATTTTTTGAATTACTAGTAAAAAAATGTACTACGTTGAGAGCTATTTATCGGATTTAAATGCTTTATTAGTGGGTAAAAAAAAATATTAGTATGAAGGCGCTTTTCCCCAAGCAACATTTTTTCTTTCAGCCAACCAAATTTAGGAAAGGATCATGAATATTCAACCATGTGTTTTATACGCTGTAAAATATATAAACCTATTTGAGATTCAACACGTGACTCACGACATAAAAAATTAATTCAGTATTATACATATCTATATCTAAACAAACATCTATTTAGATCTCTTGTATACCTTGTTCAAGAATACTGTCAAAACATCACCCTTGAATCCTCTGCTTTCATCAATGTTGGCAATCTTAGCCTTTAATTCAGTGGCAACCTTTTCTTCGTATTCGTGGTATAATTGGTCAATCTTCATTTCCTTGAACAAGGCCTTGCAAACAGCTTCAGTGTCCTTGTTCTTGATTCCATAGTTTTCGTCTAGGGTCTTTCTTTGTTCAGGGGTGGCTATCTTCAAAGCAGTGTTGACGACCCAAGAACATTTGTTGTCTTGGATATCAGTACCAATCTTACCAATGTCTTCTGGCTTTCCAAAGCAGTCCAAGTAGTCATCTTGGATTTGGAAATATTCACCCAATGGTATCAAAACATCATGTGCTTGCTTCAAGTCAGCTTCAGAGGTAATGCCAGCTACATACATTGCCAAGGCAACAGGCAAGTAGAATGAGTAGTAGGCTGTTTTATAGATAACAATGAAGGAATGCTTTTCCAAGGAGAACTTGGACAAGTCGACGTGGTCCTCTGGAGCAGTGATCAAGTCCAACAATTGACCCAATTCTGTTTGGAAGGTGACTTCGTGGAACAATTCCAATAAGTCTACGTAGTATTCGTCTCCCTTGAAGTGTTTCTTCAACAACATGTAGATGGCACCTTCAAGCATGAAGGCATCGTTGATGGCAATTTCATTTACGTTTTCAACCTTGTACCAACATGGTTGTCCTCTTCTGGTGATGGACTTGTCCATCATGTCATCAGCAACCAAGAAGTAGGCTTGTAATAACTCAATGCACCATCCTAACAAGGCAACCTTCTTGTATGTTTCAGCTGGCAAGTCATCAATGGACTTGTATCCTTTTAAAATTACATAAGTGTCAACAACAGACAACCCTCTGTTTAACTTACCACCTGGGGTGTTGTAGTTCAATGACTTTTCGTACCAGTTGATGGCATCTTCTGGTAAACCATAGTTTACCAACATTTCCTTCAATTCCTCAACCAATGATGGGAATTCTTGCAAAAATCTTGATCTGTTGTATTCCTTAGACATTTGTAGCTATTAAGTAAATATATATTTGGTCTTATATACCTGTAGTATCTATAAATGTTAAACAAGATAACTGTAAATATTTGTCGTGTTAAAAACACTATATCTAAGAGAAACATATAATAAAAAATGGCATGAGATACAACCCAAACAAATACACCAAAAAAGTAAATATAAAGAGGAAAAATTTTCTTTTTTTTGAATATATTTTTTTTCGTACATAAAAATATTCATTATTTATACATTTAACTATTATCATTGAATCCTTGAGCAATCTGAATTGTTTAACAGATATAAATGAAACAAGCATCGTGATACCCAGTCATTACTATAAATAACCAATTACAAAATAGTACCAATAAGAGAAAAAAAAACAGAACATTACAAATAATAATGATATTTAAAATCATACACTAAAAAGTATCATATACAGGCTTTAAAATCTCTTTTTACCCTTCTTGTTGAATTTTTTATCCGGAATACCTGAGGAAGATTGAGCATCGTTCTTTCTTTTGAATCTCTTCATACCACCTTGACCAAACTTCTTATTCTTACCTTCTCTTTTATGATTGACTTTTTGTCTCTTGTTGTTATCCTTACCTTCAATGGCATCTTCAACAGCTATATCAAATTCAGAACCACCACTGATCTCATTGGCACCTCTTTTCTTCTTCAAGGACTTGATCTTGTCCAAGGTATCCTTCTTTTCTTGTTGTCTCTTTTGCATGGTTTGTATTTGAACTTGCTTACCGAACTTCTTCAAGTTTCTTTGTCTTCTGGCTTCCTGTCTGGCCAACTTTTCAGACTCCTCTTGGATCAATCTTTGCTTCAACTTCTCCATGTGGTCATCAGTCTTCAACATTTCGGCAAAGTAATCAAGTGGTCTATGGAATGGTACTTTTTGCTGCAATAGTTTTTTCTTTGCTATGCTGGTGGCTTCCAAACTGGCCTTGTAGAAGGCCAACTCTCTTTGGGTGTCATCTTCAATGTTTTCGACAAGGGTATGAATTGGAGCAGAGGTGGTTAAAGTTTGATGTTCAACAAATCTGGTTGCCTCCCAAGGCAGTCTCAATCTGTTGTAAGCCTTCTTCAATGCCTTTTGGTTGTTGGCAAATACCTTTTCTCTTGGTTTATCTTCTTCAGAGTCATCCTCTTCATCTAGATCATCCTCTTCCTCTTCAGATTCCTCGTCGTCTTCTTCAGATTCCTCATCTTCACTTTCAGAGTCATCTTCTTCACTTTCGGAGTCATCGCTTGCAGCTAAGTTTTCGATGTCTAGTTCTGGTTCTTCTTCACTTTCGCTTTCTGGTTCAGCAGAAGCTTCCTTCATTTGTTCCTTCTTTTTTTGTAGCTTTGCTAATTGTCTCTTTTGCTTTTTAGATAAAGTTTTACCTTCCAAGGCCTTTATTTCTTCATCAATAATATCATCAACAATTGGCTTGTCTTGGTTCATCAAACCTGAGTTTATAAGATCATCCTTGGTGATGACGACTGGTTGATTGGCTTCTAATTCTTTGAATTTCTTTTCCTTTTTCAAGTTTTCCTCCTTGGCTATGTTTTGCTTAGCCTTTTCGTAATCTAATACGTCTTTCAATTTAGGACCTTTAGCCATTCTATTCTTGTTATATTTATTTGGTCAATTGTACGGGGTTTAAAACCATATATTTTAAGTATTAACAAAAGAAACTCAAGATAAAAGTAATAATCTACAACTTTACCATTCAACAAATCGATACTTTAAACCTGAATAAAATGCTATACAGTAGCAGAAGTACTAAAAAAAAAAGAAAAGAGGAAAACAGAGTATAAATCAAAGAGAAATGATTTCGAGCGCCTCCAGTTTTGCCTTATTGGGAAGTAATTTTTTTCTCACGCCTCCATCGCAAAATATGGCATGTATCTGAATTTCTGAGAAAAAAAAAGAAATGTTAACACGTGACTGTTTGCAACCATTTTTCATGCAGACCAATCTATATCAGTGGTCCTACAAACCATCTGTATCCCAAACCTAACTTAATCACTAGTCATGGAAGATATCTGAAATATGAATGTTCTTCTTCGTTCAAATGTTTGTATAATATTATTTGTAAATAGAACTATAATGGTTTAGATATTTTTCTCCCATAAACAACAATTGAGTAGTGCTTATCTATTAGGTTCGAACTACCTAGTTAAAGATTTCATTGTAAAAAAAAAAACAAACTAAGTTAACGTTCTAAAGGTATGCTACAAAGAAAAATAATTAAAGTTATTCCTAATATTAGAAAGTATACACACTTACAGTCTTATATCAAAGTATCATTAAGAATACAGTAGTAAGTCTATAATTGAACTGACAATTTAATAATATATCTCATATGTGCTAATTAGTTTACGCTAAAATGGTGTGAAGATCTGCTAGTTTTCTTGCATTATTTCGGAGAGCTGATTGTTTTTTCCTTGAAAAGTTCCGAATTAAGGGAAAAAATAAATAAATAAAAAAGCGATTAACAAGATCTCCCCTTAAAAAGTGGATCCTAATCACCATTTATTCATGCTTTTTTTATTTTTTAGAGCAGCAAATACGGACTATCAACAAGAATTTTTCCATAAAGCAATTTACGAGCTATTTTCAAATTTCCCTAAAATCTAAACTGTATTAACATTATGGCAGCTTAACAACGTATTGTCTGTTCTACCCCTTAGTATATATTAACAATCTCAAAGCTTAAGATTGAATAGTTTCATTCCTATACATAAAATCGCTCTTTTTTAACATTTATATTTAAATAAATATTATTTCCATACTCAAAATAATCACAAAACCATAAAAATATTAAACCAAGGATTTATTTCAAGAAAATGATAGCTTTGGATGAAAAACATCACTCTAAAGGCCATAAAAAAGCATCAATTGTTAAATTAGCAGTGTTGCTTCTAACGCTATTGACTCTTTCATTAGTCTTTTTCAAAGATAAAGTCAGCTCAGAAGTTGCAACAAACAATCATCTTAATGGTGAAAAATCGTTCTTTGACAAAGCACTAGACTTAAGCAATCTTGAAAAAGATAAATGTCCTTTAGCTGACCCATTGACTCCTACATTTGAAAACTACGATTTAAGCAACATCGTTGGTAATGAAACATTTATTGACTTAGCTGCTGAAAAACTATCTGGGGCTATAAAAATAAACACATCAATCGGAGACCAACCTCCTGCTCCTAAGGAAAACATTGATTATTGGGCTTCATTCTTGGATTTCCATGAATACTTGGAACAAGAGTTCCCATTGGTGCACAAGAAGTTGAATTTGGAAAAGGTCAATGAAATTGGATTGTTGTACAAATGGGAAGGAACTGATCCTGACTTAAAGCCAATGCTCTTYATGGCCCATCAGGATGTCGTTCCAGTCAATGAAAAGACTTTGGACCAGTGGAAGTACCCTGCATTCAGTGGTTATTACGACAAGGAAGACCAAATGATTTGGGGTAGAGGTGCATTGGATTGCAAGAACTTGTTGATTGCTGAGCTGCACACTTTGGAAGTTCTCCTTGAGCAAGGATTTGTTCCTAAGAGAACCATCTTGTTATCATTTGGTTTTGATGAGGAAAGCTCAGGTGTCCACGGTGCCTCATCCTTATCAAAGCATTTATTAAAGACCTTAGGCCCAGATTCATTATACTCTATTATCGATGAGGGTGCTGGATTTTCCAAGATCACAGACAAGTTCTTTATTGCGTACCCAATCTTGAATGAAAAGGGAAGAGTTGATGTCAAAATCACTGTTGATGGTCATGGTGGTCACTCCAGCAATCCTCCTTTAAGCGGCCACACCAATATTGGTATTTTGGCCAAAGTCATCAGCTTAATGGAGGATACTGGATTTGATAACCAGTACTCTGAAAAGAATTCATTGTGGCAATTTTTAGATTGTATTGCCAAATATGATGAAGATCTTGATCCTGCTTTCAAGGAAGTGATTTTGAAGAGAGATGTTTCTTCTCATTACAGGGAGAAATTGTTGAATATTTTGAGTTCTTTGATGGAATTCAAAGACTTAATAAAAACTTCCCAAGCCTTTGATATTGTTTCAGGCGGTGTAAAGGCAAATGCACTACCTGAAGATGCTTATGCTGTTGTTAACCACAGAATCGACTTTGGATCATCAGTTAAGAAAGTTTTGGAAAGAGACTTAGCAATGGCCAGAATTATTGCCAACACTTATGACTATGGATTAGCTTTAGAAGGTAAAGTCATTATTCCAGAAACAGCAAATGGTATGATTAAAGTTGAAAGCTTTGGTGATGCAGTTGAACCTGCTCCTATTTCTCCTCAGAATGATGTCTATGAAATATTTGAAAAGACAATTTACAACACCTTCTTTAATGGTGTTATGAAGGATAACAAGGATGATATAACATTTGCTGTTTCTCCAAACTCAGTCACTATGAATACTGATACCATATATTACTGGGACTTGACTAGAAACATCTACAGATTCCAGTTCCTGGAATTCAACCCTAAAGTCACAAAATCCTTACATTCTGTTAACGAAGTTATTGATGCCAAACACCATGCTTCAACCATTGGATTTTTGTACGACTACATTTTGAATGTCAACGAATATCACAGTTAAATCTACTGTAATGAATTTTTTTATTTTTATCTAAAAAACAAAAATTAATTATGATGAACACTATCAACATTTTATTAAATACATACTATTTTATATAATATTACAGCTTAAACAAATGAAAAGTTTAGAGTAAAGTTAATGAGAAAAAAAAAGATAGACTTAGCTTTTAACTCCTTATCAGATAATTTATCTAAGAATTAATTCTTGGAAAATTCATAATGATACAAGAAGTTGTCTCCATCTTTTTCCTCTATGTTTTGGTTACTTCCAGATTGAGTGCTTTTATGCTTACCTCTTTTGAACTTACCAAACAAACTGTTGCTTGGTTGTGATGTATCGATCTTTATTTTGTTGCTGTTATCAACATCTCTATAGTTTATTTCAAAGTTTTCAAATTCTTTACCAACATCACCTGTTGGTGTGTTTCCTGCTGTGTTCAGATATTCAAAGTCCACATCCTCATAAACTTTAAACTTTGCGTTTTCATTCCAAGAAGAGCCTGACCCATTAACAGCAACTGGGGTTTCAGCTTTACCCAAAAAGCTGTCCTCACCATCGTTGTTGTAATAGGCTGAGTGCAACATTTGATTATACTTGGCCTGCTTCTTTTCTCTTCTCTGCTCTTGTTTTCTTTCAATAAAGTTTCTCAAGCCAAGTTTCTTTAATAAATACAAGTACATGGTCAATGCATCTTGTGAAGTTCCAAAGATAAAGAACGAGCAGTATGCCATAGCCATGTAAATCCAGACACTATAAAATGCTCGGTCTGTACCTATTTTTGGTATTTCCCACCAAGAGCCATTTTCGTGATATTTGTGATAGCTGTATCTACCTTTGACTTTGGTACATGTGTTAATGAAATTGTATATTGAAACAGGAAACATGATTAAGATTATCAGTAAACAGAAGAAGATGAATCTTGAAAATCTTGATAAAGTCAAACCTGAGTCTGTGCAGTGTAAAATGTCCTTTGCATCTCTTCTCTTCTTGTAGAAAATGTAAAGCAGCCTAAAAGAAAAAAAGGTTCCTAAGGTGCTGACAATGAAGGGCCAGATACTGTAAAGAAGAATGGTAACCCATGTTGTGGACAAAAATGGCTGACACCCATTATATGTGGTTAGTCCATATCTGTTAATCTGGATAAAATAACTCATCAACATACATAAAAACGACAAAGCATTGCAAATAAAGAGTTCTTTCAATACATAAGATATCTTGCTTTTGTCTGGGAGTATGTTTTCAGCCTTGATGATTGTTGTTAGTTCATAAGCCAGTCTACAAACACAGCATGGAACAGCAACATAGGAACCTATTTCAATATATATYATAACATCACACCAGCCTTTTCCTTCCCATCCTGTCATTAAGTCAATAATGTCTTTACTCCAAACTGTTGCATCAACAAAGGTTTTTAGGTTATAAAGGAATAACCATGTCAATAGTGTGAGTGCTGGTATGTTTTTTGTTTTTATGTGCCAGAAATATGGTGGAATTATAGCAATGATGGCAAGAATTGATAAGCCTTGTAAAGATCCCTTAATTGTCATGTTTAAAATTATTTTTGGGGTTATCTTCTAAAAAATGCTTTAATGACCATTTAACAGTTTATTGATTGTTTGAACATATCACTAATAACTACATTAAGTACAGAGAACACATTAATGTTCCATCATTAACTATGTGTTTATATAGATAAAAAAAAACAAATAAACTTTCTTTTATTTGATAAATTTAATGAGTAAAAGATGATTACGGCATTCTGCAATAAGACAATATTTTCAAGATAGAAAGGATTTGCTGGGTTGGCTATTAATTAAATACTTTCTTTTACCTATTTGGGACTGCAATGCAAAAAAAAAAAAATTACTGTCAATTTTGGTTTTTTTTCAAAAAAGGATGCGGAGATACGATGTTTGGAGAGAACATATATTTTATTGATGCTTCACGTGATGTATCAGCACGTGCACACAAATTGACAATGTGAGTGGCAGAGCACATTGTTGAAACAAGAATTATTATTTTTTATATTTTTTTCCCATTTTGAAAATACTGATATGACTTATCATGGTCTAAAAATAGGCACCCACTAATGATTTTTTTTTTTCAAAAAGATCGTACACGTATGATTGTCAGTTCTGTATATAAACAATGAACTTTGCTCATATGAAACAATATAATTAAGTTTGAGAAAAAAAGCAATCAACGTATCTTTCTCTTTATAATCGGGAAACAATTCTATTCTTCATAGAAGGTGGCTTCAATTTATAGTCATTGTGGCTGCAAATTGCTTTCTAATTATAAAATTCAATTCTTCTGTTTCCACCATTTATATTTTTAGTCTTCGCTGTTCTCATTTGATTTCTTTTTTTTTTTTTTTTTAACTTTTTTTTCTAATGAAAATTTTGAAAAGATATAAATGACGTGTCACTGATAAAAAAATTATCAGAAAAAAAATAAAATATTCAACCCAAAAGAAACAACCACAAGGATCATATTATTCTTTATACTATAAAATCTTTGATATCGATAAACAATGATCTTTAGTAATCAACTTTTATTCGCTTTTGGTTTGATCCTAAGCTTAGCCGTCAACACAGATGCTTCAGACGCCAACCAAGTCGATCAACTTTGGTTCTCCAATGTTGGTTTCAATGGATACTACGACATAGTTGAGCATGTAGCTGGTAACGAAGAATGTGAATGTTATATTATGGATGACCACCACTACTTTGAAGGATCCAATGCTCCATTGAATGAACCATTGTCTGTTCACTTCAGAGGTCCACTGAGTTTGAAGAAGTTTGCCTTCTATACATCTGATGCCTTTTATGTTGACTCTGGTTCTTCATCATCATCTTCCCAATCGTCTTCAAAATCATCAAGCATTGTCCAACAATCCACTCAATTGTCATCTCCTAACAATAACCAACAAAACGTCAAGAGAAGCACTCAAGAGTCTTCCAGTTGGTCCAGAGTTGCTTATTACGACCATTCTGATTCAAGTTCTGCTTCCAATGTTACCTTCATGAACAGAAACGGTGACAAGTCTAAGTGTTTAGGAAAAGCTTTGTCTTATGCTGACAGCACAGGGTTAAAGAAGGCTAGCAGTGCAAACATTTTGGAATCAGACAATTACATTGCCTCTGATGAGGAGTTCATTATCTTCTCCAATGTTTCATGTCCTGACTCTTCTGTTTATGACACCTGTGGTGTTTACAGAGAAGGTATTCCTGCATACGAGGGCTTCTACGGAGATGTCAAGATGTTCTTGTTTGAATTTGAAGCTCCTACCGAAAGTCAAAGCAACTCTTCATCATTTGAGTCATACGACATGCCTGCTGTCTGGTTATTGAACTCCAAAATTCCTAGACAATCCCAATATCCAACCAACAGCAACTGTTCTTGTTGGGCTTCTGGATGTGGTGAGTTTGATATTTTTGAAGTTATCAATGGTTCAACCAATGGTGAATTTTATTCTACCTTCCACACTTTCCAAGGTGTCGATAGTGTCAGTGTAGGTTTGACTCAAAATGCTTACTTCAAGAGAGAAACAAATGGTACCATGACTGGTGGTGTTATATTTGATAGTGATGGAAACACTGTTTCCTTCATGTCTGATTCTTTGACTTTTGATGACAGTATTTCTGCTTCAGATATGTTGAAGATAATTCAAGGTAACGAGGACGATGAATCAGCAACAACATTAGTTTCTGTTACTGCTACTTACACTGCAACTTCCGTTACAGGTACAACATCAAGCTTCAAGAATGAAGTTGCCATATTGATCAACAGTAAACTGTCAGCAATCGCGTCATTCTTCGTTGTCTTGTTCAACATTTTATAGTCACATTTAGACTTATTATGTGTGATCAAATCATTGAAGTAAATAAGAAACTATACTTAACAGACATTAATATTATTAGAACAACAAAAAAGAATGTAAAAGTAAAATAAAAATGAATAGAGGATAAAAATAAAATAGGAAAAAATATGGAAAAGAAAAAATACAAGTTAAATAGGGAAACTCTAAATATATATATTGTCAAAGTATAATTTTTTTTTATTTGATTAAATCAATTATAAGATTATCACACTATTAGAACTACTGTTAGTAGCACACATCACTAACATGAAAATAATGCATATGTAAACCATTATAGCAGAAAAGCTTCTCCACGTCCATATTGAGTTTTCCTGTTGTATTTTCTCATGATACACAATCACGTCTTTGATGCATTCTTTCATGTAAATTTCTTGATAATTAATTTGCCTTTGTCCATGAAGTGTTGAATTATCATCATTTTCATTTGTAATTTCCTTGAATTGGTCAACAAGTGACTTGTAGTAATTCTTTTGAAACTGATTTAATTCGTATTGTGTTGGTTTACCAATATCATCAGATATTGTGGGATAGTTGTGAGATAATATGTAGTATTGGTATATATAGATAACAATGATATAAAGCCATAATAAAGGCATCATGAACCCATATACAAACGTATGCTTGATGTTTTTTTTGGCATAAAAATTGCAAATGCCACAAACACAACTTTGATACTTGTTGAAGTGGTAGGAGGTGAATTCCTCTTCATAAGTAGTTTCATCCAATAGCTGGTTATCACTTTCGATATGTGGATTCATGATAATTGTTTGCTTATTATGGTTGCTTTAAAGAATAATGTTTTTTTAATAAAAAAAATAGAAGTAAAATAGTTATGGATGGTTAAAAATTTTGTTAAGATACAGTATGTAGTGTTATTTTGATTAGTTAATTTTCAAATTAGTCAAAATTTGTTTTTTCTTTTGCTATAGATGATTAAATGTCATATGTGTAATCAAGAAAATAATTTTTTAAAAATTATCATTGTATATAGTAAATCATTGACTTACTTGATGTTTCATTCCTTGTTACATATCTCTCTTTTGTAAGAAACTGCAACCTCAAGATACGTGAAAATTACTGTTTTTGGATGTATCAATGATTAAACCACAGGTCACGTGAATTAATGGGCTTCCCATAMTCGAAGCCGGTAGAGCTGATAAGATGAACCCTTAAGTCTTCAACCAAAGAGAAACAACAAATGTACTTTTGATTACGTTATGATTGTTAATGTTTTCTTTTCATTTCATTAGCAAAATCTGCAGAGTTTTAAAAGTATATAGAGTACGAATTTTAGTAGCTTTTTCTTTTTGTGAGATCAAATATTTGATGTAATAATGGTTCTTTTAAATTTCGGAAGCGTGGAACAAATCGGAGGTTCCATTACACATATTAGAAAAATACAGAAACAAAATTTAAAATAGGTTTACTATGGACGCAATAAAGCCTCTTAATTACCAAAAAGTCATAAATGTTATCCAAGAAGCAGAAAAATGAAGAGCCTTTGTTGTTAATTTTTAAAGGATTGTTAAATTATTCAAGAAAGCCTTTAAAATTCATTGAATAAGATTAAAGTTTTAATATAATTAAATTGTAAGATCAAAGTATCCACTCTATGGACAAAAAGCTAATTTGATGAGAGGTTATAGTGGACAATTAGAAAACGAGCGAGAGAAAAAAGTCTAGTGAATCATATTAATAAGATGTCTAAGCCAAGCAATATTGCAATTGTACCTCTGATCTGATGCTTTAGTCGCCGTTTTTTTAAAAAAAGAGACCGCCATTTTAACCTCTCCCCATAATCTTTTTTTTTTTTTTTTCAAAATTAATTTTTCTTAAGGGGTGATTAAATGATCTTATTAATTTATTGCATTTACAAAGAGTACCGAATACATACTTGACCTTTCTTAAGAAGAAGTTCATCTTCTGAAAATTTGATCTTATACCATCACACATTACTAGATCATATCGTTAATATCATCTTTTCTTCTTTTTTAATCACATATTTATTTCTACCAATAACCAATACAACAATGATAAGCTTTGAATACAAGGAGCTACCCATTTGGATCATCTATACCGCTATATCATCTATTCTCTGTATTTTTGGTGTTTTATTAGTTCCTACTATAGATTTCATCAAGAAATTCAGAGCTAAAGCAAAAATTAAAAACAATGATGCTCTAAGTAAATTAGAAAAAGATAACCTGATTAGGTCATATGATAATGAAAGTTCATATGAAGAATCTTCGAGAAGTGCAAAGCTCCTTAATTACGGTCTTTCTCTCTCAGCTGGATCCATGATTGTTACTAGTATTTACAAAGTTCTTCCAAGATCAGATTCGCACAACAAAAATGTTCTAATATCATGTGGCTGGATATCTGGATTGATTTTGAGTTTGTGCTTGAATTATATTGTCCATCACTATACAAATGAATCATTGATTCACTGTGCACACTCGGAGGGTGATCAAAAGGCGGAACACAGCCACATTCATAGTGATACCTCTGAAGAGGATCCAAATGAGGTTTCCATTAGACATAGTCACTCCCACTTATCCTTACCCAACGCCACATTATCAAAGCTAGATGAAGCTTGCCAAAGCTTGAACAAACAAAACAGTTCTCCTTTATTGAACAAAACTCGCTCACACAGTAATCTTCCTGAGTCCATTAGATGCTTGGAAAATACAATTGGATACGATTTGAAGAATATTGATCACTACAGATCAATGGCGTTTAACAAAAATAGCAGCAAGTCCCATGAAGAAACCCCGCTAACCAACGAAGACACCCATAACTATGGATCTACAAGCACAAATAAAGGAAATCAAAACTTTCATCAACACAGTCATAGTGTCCATCCTCATTTTGACGACCTYTCCCCAAACGAAGTACCTGAGCACAGTCACAAGTTTGAAACTCCATTTTCAAAGTTGTTTTCTATTGGGMTACAAACATGTTTAGCTCTTTCTTTACACAAGCTTCCCGAAGGTTTAATAATTTATTTTTCCAACATAGACAAAGATAGCAAAGCCATGGATGGTGCAAATACCACCAAAGGATCCTCAATATTCATTGCTCTAGCCATCCACAATTTTATTGAAGGATTTGCCATGTGTTTACCTATATACACTGCATTTGCAAGTAAGACCAAAGCTGTACTGCTGATTTCCTTGCTTGGTGGGATGACACAACCTTTGGGTGCGTTCATTGGGTACTTGATYTATAATGCATACATGAAAAAGCAAAAAGATTCCACAACGGGTATTATACATTGGATATCTGAAAACTCTGGCACTGTCAACATCTTGTTGATGTCAGTCACATCTGGGTTTTTGTTTGTAATTTCGTTGCAAATGCTCCAAACAGCCATAGGATTCAGTGATTCCCACGACCACGATCACTATGATGACAGCGCTGATCAAATGGATGCCAATGAGGGCGCTGATGAATTAGGCCATGATCTCAGTGATTCACATCATACATTTGGTACCAACTGTGTTAGATGGGCATGCTTTGGTGGCTTTTTAATTCTCGTATCAGGTGTATTCTCTTAATATAATTAATATATAAAGTTTAACTTTTTTTTTGCGTTTATTTTACTTTTCCATGACAGTAGTCACGTGTAACAGCGAGTAAAGAATCATTTTATTTTTTTTTAAATATTCATTTCTCATTTTCTTTTTTTATTGCTTTTTGATAAATAATTTACAACTTTATATCAAACAGTTATACTCAACAACCTAAAACTATCTATAGAGTTTGCCATTACTGAAATATTAAACATATTAGGAAAGTATACTTATTGTAATGTCGGATATTGATAGTGACCTGAATAGACATTTGAACAATGATGACTTTGACTCCAATTCAGACTCATCTGTAGGTATCAAAGACTTTGGTGCAGATGTGTCTGAACTCTCTGATGACCATCTCATATCATCAGGAGAAGAAGATGATGAGGATGATTTAGTCAAAAAACTGGAAGACAATGTTATGCTCAAAAGGAACGATGACGCTCCTGTCTTTGTAGATGAGTTTGCTTCTCAAGATGAGGACATGAGTGACAATATAGACGACGTAAACAAACATGATAACAAGATCAAAATATTCAAGCAAAACAGAACCATATATCATAACGGAAGATTTTACAAGAAGCCACCAAGATACAATTTTTCCWCAAGTTTATTAATGGAAAAAATCCAACAAAGTTGTATAAAAAATATAGCCTTCATAGGTCCATACAAGTCTGGAAAGACAACATTGGTATCTAACATTATTGTCAAACAACACAGAAAGCATTTCCAAAGACAGAAATATGACATAGAGAACAAAAACAAATACCTAGACAACTCACTCATAACAAAGTACAGAAAAACCACTTGCAGATTGAACATGGGTGTCTTTTTGCATAATGATGAAAGTGCCATCAATGTCATAGACACACCTGGTCATTCTGATTTGTGGAATGAGACATACACAGCATGTGACATGGCTGATTTTGTTTATATAGTGATAGATGCTGTGGAAGGAGTCACTGACTCCACTAGAAGACTCTTTGAGATGGCCACAAAGATTCTTAATAAAAGAGTTGGCTTCATCATCAATAAAGTTGATAGGTTGATATTGGAGCTTAAGTTGGATGAAGTTAGTTTTTATTTCAAGATGCTGTCGATCGTTAATTTAATTAATGTCATGTCATCGGATGGTACCAAATTTTCACCTGAATTAGATAACATTATTTTTGCATCCAGCAAATTACATTTCATGTTTTCTATTGAAAGCTTCTTGAAGTTAACTAACAAGCAATGTAATGACGGAAATGTTTTAAGCTATTTAAAGCATAGATGTTGGGGGAATGTAATTTTTAAAGATAACAAATTTTCAAAGCTGGATGATTCTAAAGATAATTATGAGAATTTAACCTTTGTTCAATTTATTATTAAGCCATTATACAATATATTAATTAAAGGGATGACTCACAATGTCAAAGAATTGAAAGAATGGGTGAAATTGAACTTTAAGAAAGAATTACTGTCTTCTGCTAACTCCGAGGAAATCAATGATCAACTCATCAAACTTTGTGAATGTATATTCGAGGTAGATAGAAGAGATGATGGTTTCAAAAAACAAGAAGACATTCTAGTAAAAAATGTGTCCAAGAAACCTGAAATTATTGGTGAAACAATAAAAGTAAAAGCTTATAAAACTATTAATTATGACAACACACTATGGTGCCTTTGTAAAGTGATAAGTGGTGTAATAACAAAATCAACAATTTTGCAATATGATGGTGGATCTTTCAACATCGACGATATGGCCTTCATGGGAGGTAGATTTGTAAGAAAGATAGAAAAAGCTTATCCAAATCAAATTGTATTGATTAAAAAGGCATTTATTGACGGTGTACCAAATAGATATCCAGTGAATCAAATGATGTATGAAAGTGATGATTTGGTAGACAAGTTACAACACGAGAAGATTCTTCCAAACKTTATGAACGAACCTGTTATAAAAGTGGGTTTACAACCAAAGTCCATGAAACACTATGACCTTTTAAATGAAGCTTTGAATATCATCAAGGAAATATATCCAGATGTCAAGGTGGAAGAGAACAAGGTATCAAAAATGTATTTTTTGCATGCGTGTGGTGAAATGCAGTTGGATATGATATTATTTGAATTAAGATACTTCTACATGGCGTATTACCAAAGACATATAACCGATTTCATAGAGGTTAAAAGCACTGCCAATTTGATAACTGATTTCAAGGAAGGTTGTAGTATCGAGTCATTTGCATCTATACCAGCATCATCAAAGTTTTACAGTATTAGTGTGGTTGCAACACCATTGGAGAGCAATCTTTCCAAAGATATATCTGAAAGAGTTTTCAATCCAAGTGAGTTACTTAATGAGATGAAATTAACGGAGCTGTCATCTAACTTAAGAAAAACTTACAAATGGGAATCAAGCTTGTCTAGAAACATCTTGTCGATTAAAAACACAGTATTTTTAGTTAATGATATATTACCGGATGAAATGGACACTGATTTGTTTGAAAGATTGAAAGGTGCTATGATTGCAGCCTTTTATGAGGTTTGTGAAGAAGGTCCTTTAGCAGCCGAACACATCAACAACACGGTATTCAAATTAATGTCACTGGAGTCGTTGAATGAAGAAAATGAAGATCACATTGAAGATTTCAAGAGCACATTCAAAAAGGCCTGCAAAATTGCCTTACTGAGTGCAAAGCCGATTCTKTATGAACCATACTTTGAATTCTCAATTATATCAAGAACAGAATACTCAAGAAATATGGAGTATGTTTTCGCCAAGAGAAGGGGGTGCGAAGTTGTTGACTATAAGGAAATTCCTGGATCTAAGTTAATTGAGATCACTGGAAAAATACCATGCATCGATTCAGCTGGGTTGAATGTAGATTTATTGTTGGTATCAAATGGATCCTGTATATATCAGACCAATACAAAAAAGAGAGTGTGGAACAAGGTGGAAGGGAATGTGATGGATAACAGCATCGAGCTGCATAAGTTAGAACCAGCCAAGGATGCTGCTTTGAGTCGTGATTTCTTGATGAAGACAAGAAAGAGAAAAGATATTGAAAGTAACATATCTTCAATGGATGATACAGGACCTTCTCTACAAGAATACATTGAGGATGATCTATACTCGCAATTAAAAGAGTTAGGCTTAATTTAATCTATACAAGTTGTATATATAAGTTCAATGGCTTTCAGTATGACATGGTGGATGCCATCATTTTCACAATCTCCGAAACTAACGCGTAAATATCACAAGGATCGATGTGTGGGTATTTTACTGTTCAATAACGCATTTTTTTACGCTTTTATTTTCAACAGACTTTTTTTCAATTTAAGTAAAAATATATATTTAACAAACACTTAACAAAACCATATACACTTATTAAATAGACTACAGATACCTARCATAAATCAAATGTCAACTTTACAACCTAATCATTCTGTCTCATCCAGAAGAGTCAATGCACAAAACTTAAAAAGTTATGCAGGAAACCCTGAACCAGTAAAAGTATTTGGAAGAATTGATTTTGCCAAGAATTACAAAGTCGGTGAATTGCTGAACAGTGCCATAGCTAATCCAAGTGTTTTGGAAGATGCTGATGGCCATGAGAAGTGGGAAATTCACATTGATTCTCCAATTTGTTTGAAGAGTATGAGCACATATGCTGGAAACGCAGAAGACGATGGAGAAAATGCATTGGACTATGGTGCTGAATGGATAACATTGCGTAAGTGTAAGATTCCTACCAACATGCTGTGCTCTATAGTTGAAGATCTTGTAGAATACTTGAAGATAGACACAGAAAACGATAAGTCTCATTTCTTCTTTGAGTTCTTGGTAACATCTGATGGAAATGGAGACATTACATACAAGATCCATGACTACTATTTAGCTCCGTTTTTGAATGACAAGCCTAACATTAAAGGTATTTTGACTTTGTGTAAGCTATCTGAAGAGGGATCACAATTGAGTGATGTTTTATATAGAAATGATATATAAGTAAAGTAATTGATCTAGTTGAAGAATGAAATAGTTAAGTTTCGTGTTTCTACCCCATCATTTTATACCTTTTGTCTATTTTGGGCAACCACACCAAAAAAAAAAAACTCAGAAAAACGTGTGTCATAAAAAAATTTTCATAAGGGAAATGGACTGAGGGAGATAAAAATCAAAACAACTAGACTTTGAAGCGGTAGCAGATTTACCAACATTCCAACAAATATTCAATTTTTTTGTTTACTGTTCRAAAATTCATAAATCCATCTTTGAAAAATACATTGCCAACTTTTATTCAGTAGAATAAGCCATACAACCAAAAGACTTATAATAAGTATTTATTATCAGGGGTTTAATACTGAATAAGCTACATCTTCACTGKATTATAGATTTCATATTGTGTCTTTTTTTGACTTGTTCAATTATATAATTTCTTCACTGCAAATTCCTGGAAGGTTTTTTTGGCAACTACTCTTTTATAAAGGTAAAAAAGAATACGGAGCAACAGTACATTTGAACATATCGTAATTTCGACTTTTGATACTTTAATTCATAATGATTGAGGATAATTTAATAAATGAGCATAATGCTTCAGATGACATATTGCATCAAGGGTTTGACTTTGATAATCTAACATCAAATCCATCAAATATTTTATCCAATGAGAACTTAAATATGGCTGAGCTACCAGATGYACAAAATGATAATGATGTTTCTAASAATGATRGCGATAATGTAAATAAAACTMATAATGAGTCATCCATCGATAAAAAAGAAGAGCCCTTGAACACTAATGATGAARTTTTAAACCAACATATGGATGTATCTAACAATTTAAATGAAGTTAATGAAGACACCACTGAGAAATCCGTAGACAATGCTGATCTTATACAAGAAGAGGCTGTTTCCGACTCAGACAAGATGAACRTTGTAAAACCAGAGGAAGATGCTGCAAATAATGAAAAGGAAGAGATTTYCAAAGAATCTGAAAMTGTTGATACMGCTCCAACGGAAAATACAGACAAAGTTATACATGAACCCAAGCTATATCCACAAACGCATAGCATATTGATTCCCTCCTATTCTTACTGGTTTGACCTCGATAAAATTGATCAAAAGGAAAAAGAAGAACTTCCTGAATTCTTTATTGAAGGCTCTTCTGATGATATTTCAAAAACTGCACAATATTATAAAACTGTAAGAAACTTCATTGTCAACACATATAGAATCAATCCAAGTGAGAAGATATCCTTTTTTGCAATAAGAAGAAACTTGAAAGGTGATGCCGGATCATTACTCAGAATATACAAATTTTTGGAGAAATGGGGCCTCATCAATCATCAAGCTAATTTTAAGAGTGAGATTGAATCCTTGAATGAAGTTAATCAAGTGGATGAATCTTCCAATGAGCAAGTGTCCCAAATTTTAGGGAAACTACCAAATCCAGAAAGTACTAGACACTTTGGCACATCAAGTGATACTTCCAAAAAGCTATATCCATTTAGATCCTACAAGCCATCAGTAAGTGTGCAAGATCTGGAGTATCTGAAAAAGATTATTGGAGAAGAAGACAATCAAGATAATGAAGGGGTTAGAGACCTAGGCAAGACTGTTGAACTCTTACTGCAGAAAAGAAAACTAGATGTTTCTGAGGATATTTCCATCAAAGATAACAAAAGACAAAAAAGATCACTAAACTGGACTGACAAAGAATACAAAAGGCTTCTGGAGCTGTTCTATAAATATTCAGAAGGTGGTACAACAACATTACAGTCACTGCATTGGATAAAAATATCTCAAGAAATAAACCTAATATCTGAAGAAAATGTTCTCAAAACTGAGAAAACACCAACAGATTGTATATTGAAATTTTTGCAAATTCCGATTGAGGATGATTACCTGATGAAAAAAGAGGATTTAGGTATTTTCAAATATGCACCATACTTGAATGGGCTAGGTATAGAAGGCTCAGCCGGTAACAGTTCACAAATCGCAAATCCTGTTTTAGAAACACTGACTACACTTATTGGATATGTTGAACCTGAAAAGCTGAAAAAAATACTTGATTTCATCAATGAAGAACAAAAACTAGAAAACATTAAACAATCTGACTTGGACATTGACAACACAGGGAACGAGTCTGCCTTTAAAAATCTTGTAAACCTGGGATTTGCCTCTTTAGCAATTAGAGCCGATAGAGTGGCCTTGAATGAATACAGCCAATCCATTAATCAAATGAAGACCTTAATAGAACATAGTATGAAAAAAGTAAACTTAAAGATGGAAAAACTAAAGATATTGGAAAAGGTAAGATTTCAAGAGATTGAGAAGACCAAGAAGCAAAGAATAGACCACAATCTTAATTTACTAAGAATTAAGAAAGGCGTAGATGAACTGCAGCAAAAGTATAACAATAACACAGAGCTATTTGATGACTTAAGAGCCCTGATAAATGCAAACTACACCTTTGACAAGAAAGGAGAACATCAAGATGATAATGAGGCTGATAGATCAATTAAAGAAGCGGAAGATTTACCTGTTTCTATAAAAGACAACAAGAAATATCGCTATTGGTCACCTTAAAGGTTAATATAGCTCCACATATGTATTTAATCTTCTTTTTCAATTTTAACCTTTCGAAGAAGCAATAACTAACTTTCAAGATATTAAAGTGTGATATCCAAATGTTGGAATTTAGTATAGTCATTATGATTAAACGTACTAGATATTATTTACCCATTTTCGGTTATTTCTATAGATCTTGTTATAGAACCCTGGTGTTTACCTCCGAAAAAAAAAAAAATAAAGTTCAAGATGATTAGACACGTCGTTAAACCTTCAAATTCATAAAACATACTCCAAAGTGTTGCTTTAAATATAACATATACTCATAAACCAAACCAATATCACTCTTATAAGTTATACATATTGCTAATATTTGAAATATTTATAACAAAACAACAATGTCTTCTCCTTCTCCTAAAACAACTATACAACCTGAAAATGAGGAAAGAAAAAGTCATTACCCCAAGGGAAATACAAATAACATTCTTGAGTCCAATTTAATTAATGAAAACAGAAAACTGAATGATACTATAATATCATTATCCAACAAGCAAAATGACTTATTAGAGATGCAGAGCCAGCTCAAAGCGGAAATAGAAACTAAAGAGCATACAATAGATGAGCTCACCAATCAAATGAACAATTTTGTTAATAACGGGAATGTATCTGGGGATGAGCTGGCCAGTTTGAGGAACTTCGATGATAATGATGCTAGCTCTGTTAGATCATCATTTTCAACTTCAATGTACTCCATAAGCTCATTGCTAAATCATGACCCTGATAACAAATCAGTAAATCTAGGTGCCAATGTTGATTCTAAAAAAATGTTATCTATAGTAGTAAATCAAAGAGATTTATTGAAGCAAAAGCTAAAACATGCAGAGACTCAAATACTGGAGAAAACTAGGTTATTGGAAGCTGCTGAGATCAATACCAACAAGCTAAGAGAAAAAATTGCTTATTTCACCAAATCACAATCAAGACAAAGTAGCCTTGCTTCGAAAGGTAGCTTTGATATGGAATCCCAAATTTTCAATAAAGACGACATAACACTGGATTTTAGTGATAGTAACCATAGAGATTCATTCAGCAGAAGATATTCACATTTGGAAGAGCAGTCATATCTGAATAGAGCACACAGATACATCAGTAACAAATTTCTCAAAGATTCATACAAAAGAGGCATTGTGATTAATTATTTCATTCTACTTCATTTGGTACTGTTAGTGGTGTTAATAATTCATCCATTAAGAAGACAAAGTATAACCAGTTATGTGAATAAAGAATCTACCACAGAGACATCTGACAAGGTCTCAAATAACAAACTACCCCCAACGGGAGGTAATGTTATGCATGCACCTGGAAAGGGTAACGCACAACAAGCTGCTAAAAACAACATGCTTTAAGGCTGAGTGTTGAGATATGAATACAGCCAATGTATAAAAAAAAGAAATCATAATCAAGTATTTTGTATAATTTTATTCGATATTATTATTTCAATCAGAGTTTGTTTATTTTTTTAATCAATATATAGATATATAAATTTTCATATATTTCTCTAAAAAATTTAAGCAGAAATTCTCTTTTGGAAAGCGATTCTACCTCTTTGTCTAGAAGTTAATCTTAAAGCCTTGTTGTCAGCAGCCTTTTCAATGGCATCTTCCTTTTCGGTTAAGATTAATTCAATGTGGGATGGAGAGGATTCGTACTTGTTAGATCTACCGTGAGCTCTGTAAGTTCTTCTTCTTTGCTTTGGAGCTTGGTTGACTTGGATGTGAGAAACGTATAACTTTTCAGCATCTAAACCCTTGGCCTGTTATGAAATGATATTTTTTTTTTTGATTTTTCAATAATTGAATAAAAAATTTGTTAATTGTTAGTAAAATTCATGTCATTTGATATTTTTTTGCGTTTGAATAGATTTTTCAAAGATTTATTGAACAATTATTGATAATGTTCCAATGATGCAATTTAATAGAAGAAGTATTATTTGAATCTGTTCTCATTCATTGAAAGACCTTATGAGATAACTTTTGTTAGACTTTAAATTTTACATCTTTAGTGCGTCTCTTTGCTCTTTCTAGATCTTCAATAACTTTATAAACCTTGTTCTATGGTGATATAACATTAAGACCTGTGTTTTCTTACAATCAAATACAACGATGTTTTCTCAACTTTGTTTTAAACAGTTTCTAATAATTTTTTCATAACTTACTGGTATAGTTCATCTTCAATTTTACCGTTGCATATACAATGATTAGCGCATTCACTCTGATAATATCAATGAGTCGTTTATAACATGTTAATTTTTAAAACTATATTCTCAAACAAATATTCCAAAATTCTGTACACACTCAAAAGTTCAATTTCATACTGTGTTTAAATCTCATTTCATTTTATTCTTTTTTCATTGATGTATAAGAAAAATGCTCCTTGTATCCTACTTCTTGTTTTGTTGATTTCAAAAATATCATCTTCCATTAATTATTCATTATTAATTATCAATGTATGTTCTCCGTTGATCTTTTTTCATATTCATAATTTGTATTAGTCATTACATACTTCAGCGTTAGAGGCGGCGTTCTTTAATAAGTCTTGAACGAATCTAACGGATTTTTCTGGCCATCTAGCTTTGACGACACCGAATTCCTTACCTTGACCGGTTCTACCAATAGAAGAGTTGAATCTTCTGAATGGAATAGCTCTTTGGTGGTCTAAGACTTGGTCTAAGTATTTTTGAGCCTTGGTTAATTCCCAACCAGAAATAGCTTGGGCAGTTTCTCTGGTGTTCTTGAAAGAGACTCTTAAGTAAGAACCTCTAGCAGAAGCAGATTTAGAAGGGTTAGTGGAAGTAGTACCGTATCTAGCCATCTTAATTCAAATTATACTGTATGGTGGTTGTAATATTGACTCTTTCTCTTCCTTTTTGTAAATAATGATCAATATTGTATTTGAATTATCTGTAAATGCTGAAACATAGAATTTTTACCAGTAAGAAAAAAACAGAAAAAGCAAATTACAAAGCTGAAGAATTTAGAGGCAAAAGCTTGAATGTCTGCTTACTAGGGAAAAAATAGAGAGACTCGTACCAAGCCAAAAGGGATGAAGAAAACGAAAAAAAAAAAAACCAAGAAATGTGGAAAGCGTAAAAAAAAAAAAAAGAATTTCCATATTAAGAAATTCTTAAACTTTTAGAAATCTTGATGAAGTTCGATGAAAATAAAATATCATGTTTCAATCAATAATTACCGTAATTGTCAACATTTATCTTATTTTAGAGGAAAATCATAATAGAGAAAATGTACAATTAGGCAAATTACATTAATCATTTCGTGAACAATCATATGTTTAGTAATAAATCTGTAGTGATTTGTGAGCAAAGGTAATTATGCTTAATACTTTAAATTTCTAAATTTCTTATTTTCATAAATTTCAATTTTTTTTTTTGCAATATTTAACAGTTACCTATTTTGGAAATTTGTAAAAAAATAATCTTGAAAAAATAATGTAACAAAAAAAAAATAATTTTTGTTTCTTTTCTGGTGAATCAAGTTTTAGCTGTGAGCCTAACACACCGTATGATCAACTGCGTCACTATTGAAATTAAATCCGGAAACTGGCTAATGTGATATATCTGTTCAAATATTTTTTTTAAAAAAGTTACTATCAACTCCGTCACCCTTATCTTTTTTATTTTTTTTTTTTAAACAGCTGTAACATGATTATTATTGTTAACCTTTTAACAAGTGTACAAAGATTATCATTGAAATAACAATAAACAAGAAGGTCAAACAAACAACGCATAACTTCAATATTTTGTTTGTACAAAAGATAAAAATAATCTGTAAACTAAATATGATATTCAAAAACACTTTGTTCTTTGGATTGTTTATATTCATCAATTTTTTGAATGCTTATGACTTTTGTAAAGACAACCAAAACATCCTAGAGAAATTTAACTTTTATGAAGACTTTGGTGGTAAAGATTCCAAGAAAAAGCTAAATGTGGAAGATGACTTACCTTATCTTTCATATCAAAAGAAATCAACCGATAACACCATAGACCAGTTTTTGTTACTAAACATGTGTGGTAATGAAGTTGATGTATCCAACAACAAAATAGACTTTTCCAAGTACGAATCCAAGAGTATCATATATSGAATATCCAAGTTAGAGTCAGGATCTGTTTACACAGACGTCATCAACATTTTGAGCTCGGACTTAGACACCAACAAGGTTACCTTAAAGGAAATAAATGATGCATACACCGGCTTGAATGTATTTATAAACAACGTTAAATCTAACACTTTCAACATTACCTTCCAATGTGACAACAACTTGAAGCATGATGAATTTGGAAAGCTTGAAAAGAAGGAATCTTTTGATATCGTATCAAAGGAAGCTTCCAATGTTTGGACAATGGACATCAAGGGCCCAAGTGGATGTTTAACTAATGGGAAAGATAACAAGCCAGTCAAGGAAAATCCTCCTAAAAAACCTAAGCATTCCTTTTTCACGTACTTTTTTATTTATGTAATGCTGTTTACCATAGTTTACATTGGGGCTAGCTCTTATATTGAAGTCAAAGACGGAGGCACACTACAAGACTTTGAGGATGTTTTCAAGTATAAATTCAAAGAGTTGATGTTCTCAATTCCAGCTTTTGCCAAAGAATTATACAACAAGATAGTGGGTAATAACTTCACAAGATACACCCCTACGAATAATCAAGGTAGTGGTGAAAATGATACTAGAAGTGGCTATGCAGCTGTTTAAAAAACTTATTGTATATACATAACTATGTGGTTGTTTTCATTTAAGAAAAAAGATTACTTCTTTGAAATTGCGTCAACATTTTTATGTATAGCATTCAGATGTTCATCAATCATATCTTCGTTGTCCTTAATTTGCTTTTTGAAGTCTTCTTTACTTTGTTTGAAGAATGCTTTTCCTATTCCGCTGTATATGTAATCCTTACTATTCTTTTCTATAAGTTCTGTTGCCGTTAGCTTCAATAACTGTTTTTGTTGATTTAACTGCAATAGTTGTTGTTGAGAAATGTTCAATTCTCTGTGATCTTGTTCAGTAAGTGCCATGATGTTATTAATGTAATTCTTTGTGTGTGTGGTTTAGATTTATATTATTTAAAAGTGAAATCAGAAAGATAAAAATGCACAGTGTCAAGTTTGATTTTAGAGTTCTAAGTTTTTTTAA
The DNA here is from genome assembly GCA_001749795.1 of Hanseniaspora opuntiae. Lineage (NCBI taxonomy): Eukaryota > Fungi > Ascomycota > Saccharomycetes > Saccharomycodales > Saccharomycodaceae > Hanseniaspora > Hanseniaspora opuntiae. The sequence continues at coordinate 366,291 of LPNL01000002.1, forward strand.
GAAAACAGAAAAACAAGGTTGCGAATATCACGTGCAATATTAAACAAAACTAAAAAAAAGTAATATTTGAAAATTTTTATTTTTTGAATTATTATAAAAGTTAGATTTTTCACCTTTGATCAATTCTAGATATAGTTTGTTAATCCATAAAAACTTGATCCAAACCGTACACACTCTTAAAAAATGCTTAGAAATATTAGACTTGAAACTCTGGCTAAAAGGCTACAGCACACATCAAAGGCAGCTCCTCTAGGTGTTGATAAATCGATAGAGAATAATTTGAAAACAGAAACCAACAGATTATCTAAGACCATGACAAAGTTCTGGGAAAACATTGCCATAACCAAAAACAAGAACAATGATTATGTTTTGACCATGGACTCTAAACCAGTAAGAACAAGTATGGGTAATCATCTAGTAATCCCTTCCAATAAGCCATTGCTTGGTATGCTGTTGATGAATGAATGGAGAAACCTAACAGATTCAAAGGTTAAGCCATATGACTTACCAATCACATCTTTGATATCCAGATGTATAGATATGAGCAAGTCCTACGAGGCCTTAAACAACAAAGACTTAACAGACTTTGAAAAACTTGCTAAGGAGGAAGAAATGATCACAAAGTTGGGTTGTATCAAAAGAGAAGAATTATACCCACAACTATTGAGATATTTAGACACAGACACCCTTGTGTGTTTATCTCCTTTGCATGAGTTTGAAGGTAAGCTAAGAAATGAACAAAATGAAAAGTACCTACCTATCATAAAGCAATTTGAAGAGTACCTAAGTCAATTCAGTCCAAATAAGGATATAAAAATTAGAATTCTGGATGGTGAAACTGATGGTTTTAGAAGTAACAATCAAAGTAAGGAAACACAAGATGCAGTTGTTGAATATCTGAAACAGCTATCCATTTGGGAACTTGTAATTTTGGAGAAATGTGTTCTATCCTCAAAATCATTCATACTAGGTTGGTACTTGATTTCCATGCATAACAACAGTTTGAAAGATCACAAGCATACTGTTCAAGATCTTGTTAGATTATCCAATTTGGAAATCATATACCAAACTGAAAGATGGGGAGAAGTTGAAGACACCCATGATGTTGATCAAAGAGATATTATAAGAAAAATAAATGTCTGCTCCATAGCAGCACACACAGTATAAGCCCTTTTTTTATTTTTTCGATATAATTAAACGTATATATAATTAAACTGTTTATTTCTCAATAAGGTTATAATATTCTGTTAGTAATGAATTACAAGTTTTTAATCTTAAACAATCTCTGAACTTGATGACAAAGTGACCCTCGTAGTAAGCGTCTTTCTTGGCATCTGTAACGGCATCCTCATTCTTAACAGAGTTTTTAGAAGGGTTAGGATCATAAAAGGAGCCAATGATTTTTTCTCTAATCATTATCAAGTTTCTCATCAGCAATGGGTGCCATTGCAAACAGTGAGACAATGCTTGTTGTACCGATTGCCAGCTGTATTGTCTGAAAAGAGGATCGTTCATATAATCAAGTAAAGCATGAGAATACATGTCATTCTTCATCAAGAATGATGATGTATCTATGTTTTCTATAGGTAGATACTGTTTAGCAAACATGTAGGAAAACTGAGTGTCTCTAAGGGTAAATGTTGATTCTTCAGATTCAACATCAGTCTTAGCATTCTTTTTCCACAGATTGCCATGAGTCTTCACTGGGGCATCTTGGATGATATGAGATTTCAAGTACACCAAGTCATTTTCAATCATGTGCTTATTGGTTTTGGAAAAGATTTGAGATTCTAGATTCATGTTCATGTTCATTATCAATGCATTTTTGTCAAGGAACCAGAAGTTCTTAGCATGTGGGAAAGCGTACATAGCTTGTCTCATTATCAAGAACTTGATGAAATCTTGGTTTATTTGTTTACTTAGATCTTGATCTTCAATGAAGGGAATGAACTCTTGAATCCATCTAACATATAATCCATATCCTTGTTTTTGACAGTAATCAACTCTGTTTTGAACAATCTTGACTGTAGAATCCAAGCCATATGAATCATAATCAACCAATGTAACAATGACGGTTTCTGGAGACTCCTTTTTACTACCGCCATAAACAACTCTACCATGATCTATGAATTGGTTTTTGATGTAAAGAACTTTATCGTTGTTTTCGGTAGATGCCAACAATTGTTTCTTTTGCTTATCAGACATTGGCTTCTGATCCAAGTTTACCACAAAGTTTCCCTGAGTGCCTTTTGTGAATAGAATTTCCAATCCAGCCTTCTTCAACGCAGGTTGATTTTCAATAGCTGGGAAAATTAATGGGTTGTCTTGTTCAACCTCATATGTGTAAAAGCTTCTGCTTTTTGGTATATACTTTGGATCTGATGGACTGAAAGATCCAGATATGTTTGATACATATTTGAAAAGGACAAATACAGCAGTTAATGCTAGGAAGGAATATCCTAACAGTTTCCATAACTTGTGTTTTCTCTTTTTATATTTGTTTGATCCTTCATCAGATGAAGACATTTCTTTATCAAAAAGAAGAGCCTCACCTTCTTCTTGGACCATTCCAAACCATGATTTCAGTAAGGAAACAAAATCCTTTTTCTTATTTGAAGTATGTTTTTTTGGAATCATTTCGTTGATAATACTCAATCCAAATGAAGAAAAAAAATAAAGATAAACTCACAGGTTTATTACAGTATATATGAAATATTGTTTTGGGTTATTACCTATAACGTATTAGTTGATGATAAACAAAGAAACTTGATGATGAATGTTATAATTAGAAATTTGGGATTTTTTTGAAAATAAAAGCATAGCGCACTGATAAAAATAAATAACATATTCAAATCGAAATGAAAAAATCAAGAAAAAAAAAAACATAGGCGAAAATTTTTCTTTCCCACGAAATAATGTCACTAAGCTCATAAAGGCAATTTGAAACAATGGTAAATCCTGCAACAGTTTTTTATCTAATATCTAATAGATTCAGATATATATGAGACGCCTGTTATATCATTATTGATCGTATTGAACTAATTCTTTTAAAATTCAGTTTAAAAACTTGACTTATATGGAATATATAGTATTATTCTTTGGATTAACGCAAAGCATCATCTTGCAAATCAACGTAGTTAATTTTAGCTGATCTTCTTAACTCATCTTTCTTGTACAAATACCAGATAGCTGCTGAGACCAAAGCTGTTGCCACAGTGGTGGCCATCATTGCGTATGTACCGTTTGTGAATGAAGGCACGTCGGTGGCAGGATAGAATATTAAACTCCACCAGGCATTAACAGCACCCGAGAACATGTTCATGGAAGCCAATGTAATGGCTCTTTCTTGTATGTCATTAGTCGTAACAACATTACACCATGAGAAAAACACTGTTTGGCCAGCATAGGCGATACCCGCTAGGTACTGAGCAATAAACACTTGTAAGTCTTTGTTTGGGTTTGTCTTAATCATGATGGCAGTAATGAACAATACCACTGAAATGCAAATCGATGGCACTAGGTGGCCCTTAGGTTTGAAGGTTAGGAAGACAGATGTAGCCAATGTGGCAGCAATTCCAACAGCATATATCCCCATCGGATAATGATTTCTTTGGGAGATTGAATACCCCTTTTCAGTCAAAAACAACATGAAGGTAGAGTTAGATGACCATGATATGTTCAATCCACCTAGGGCCCACACCAATGAAAATAAGTACCAATGCCATCTACCAAAAATTCTTTTCCATACGGACCAGGAAGTAAGAGTTGAGATAAAGTTGGTCTTCTTGGCTTCGCCAGTTTGTGAGCTTTCAACAACAGTACCATCTCTGATTGGAAGACGCTTTTTAGCATACATGATTTCGTCCTTGGAAAAGACCTTGTTGACTATTGATAGCTTATCTAAGTAATATCCAGCTTTACTAATGGCACTGCTGCTTTGCATGTCGCAAGGCTTTTCAATTTGGCGAATCATCAAGTCTGGTGTATCAGGGAAGATAAACAAGGCCAATAAGGCTATAGGCATGGTTATGATACCATCAATAATAAACAACCATCTCCAGCCTTGCATTCCTTGTAAGCCATCCATGCTGTTATAAATACCAACTTGCATGAACCCCGAGAACAATGATCCTATAAGACCGGAGGAAGTGAAAATAGCGGATCTGAACGGTAATTCTCTTTCCAAATACCAAGAACCTAAAATTAAATGGGTTCCTGAAAAGGTACATGATTCAAAAATACCTTGGAAGAATCTGATCGCACAACACTGCTTGAAATCCTTGGCACAATGTAAAACAATGGTCAAAACACCCCACACAAGAGTACAGAAGGCCAAGTAAAACTTCGGCTTAACTTTCAAAAGCATGATGTTGTGGGGAATCATGGAGATTATGTAACCAATGGAGAAGCAGGTGTTGATAAGATTGAAATCCTTACCAGTAAGGTTCAAAGACTGTTTCATACCAGTGACATAGGCATTGGAGAACCCAACTCTGTCCACATAGTTGATCCAGTACTGAAGGCATACATAAGTTAGAATACAGGCATCCAGCTTAAACAGAAACTTTGATTTGTTGACATTTAAGTCAAGTGAGTCATGGTTATCTTCACCCTCAAAGTCTTCAACTTGGTACTTGATGTCCAAGTCCTCGTCYTGTTTTTTTTCAATATGAGTTTCCATTATGTTAAGTAATGTATCAATTTATARAGAGAGAAAAAAAACAATTAGWATCTAGGAATAAATAATGATAACAAAAATATATGGATAGGTTTATATTTTTGAATGYAYTTTCAGATCAGTATTGTTTCCTTTTGTATTCTATTGGGGAGATTAATTATTATTCTRATTAAATGTGAAAACAAATARAAATTGTCTACTTTAMTATCTCAGAATAAAAACAAAGTAATGAGAAAWCTTAAAAGKTWATAGTAATAAGATRTTCCAATACTTTTATCGGCTTACTTATATACCTTTGATTACTGATTAAATGATTAACACTCCCAAGTCATCAATTGCTCAAAAAAAAAAATGTTGAAACTTCKTTAGTATGARGTGGAGAAAAAAAAAAGGAGAAAAAAGTTGTACAGATGTTATCAACCACACTTTCACATACAAAAAGCTAACGATTGTCGTTTAGCGTCCACGTGAAAATGCTCYAACAATAGCCAATCGTTTATAAAATTTTAATCTATTTTTAATTATGTTTTCAACAACTATATAYATAAAAAAAAAATACCTCCCTATTTAGACTCCTTCTCCTTAGCCATCAACTCAGTTAGGTATGTGTTCACTTGATCTTGTATGTCTGTAAGCTCTGCYCTCAACAYTGAGTATTCTGTCACCTTTCCAGCTGCATCTCTATTGACATCACTTGGTCTATCATGGTCATCTTCGATATTCTCTCCTAGTCCAGGTATCTTTTGCTTCAAGTAGTCACTGATCCCATTGGTGTGTGAGTAGGTTGATATGGTTTCTGATGTGGTGTTCTTTATGTYAAAGYTYCTGTTSAGAGYGGGATCATTACCACTTSTGAACTCTGTATTTGAAACTAGTTTTGGTAATTCGTAAACTGGTGATTYACTGCTTGCTGTCATTATGTCTATATATATACTATTCTATAGGGTCTACTACTAGATGGATTTTACAGTAGTTCTCTATGGAGTAGATTCATGTWTTGTCTACAAGTATTAAAAAAATTACAAAACATACTCAAATCTATCCACCTTAAAAATTCTTTTTTTGCCAAWACGCCTTTAATAATTTAGTAACTGTGTATCGGACTTAATGTTAAAAGCTACCCAAGATCAAAAAGAAAACAAAACAGGATTTCCCAAACGGAAGCTTTAAGCATCTTGATTTATTCACTATAATTTGCATACTTATATAATCATACATTGTTAATCTTACTATACCCATGTACTGAAGTTCTGCAACAAGGACACTGGGCAAAGTTTTTCTCAGACAAGGATACTCTACAGTCATCACAAATAGCAAAGCATTTGCATGGCCACAGAATAATTGTTCTTTTATTTTCAGTACAAACCACACAATCATTTGAAAAGTCATCGTCTTGATCTTCTTCACTGTCACTTACTTCAGCTTCATTTGGCACGTAGACATCCTTCAAGCTTGAATAGTAGTTATGTCTTTTTTTGAGTTCGTGTTTGACATCCAGTATAACCTCATCATCCAAGTACTTTTTGTAGTAAGATCTGGTGAAATAATGCAGCTTGAAATGTTGAGAGATCTTGTTAAAAATGCTCTCTTTTTTTACAATATCAGAAAACAGCTCAAACTCTTCTTTTTTAGAATCATCACAATCTTGACCTAAATATTCTTGGAACTTTGGAGCCAAGTCATCAAGTTCGTTTTGCAAACTGCCATAGTCTTCAACTTCAGAATCATCATAATCAGAGTCTGTTTCCACAATGTTTTCTTGTTCAGGCTGATATTCACCCAAGTCCTCAATCTCTGGGAAGAGGGTGTCTGATAACAGCACGGCTGCGTATTTCTTTTTATTACTTGCAACCGAGCAGCATTGCTTGATATATGTATTACTGTCAAATTTCTTTTTATCTTCATCTTTTTCTTCAGGTTGGTAGGGCTCTTTGTTTAATAATATGCTGATTATGAATTTGAATGATTTTAACACATGCTCTTTGTTCAAAAGTGGTAGCAACTGACGTATCTTAAGACCCCTGAAGTGTTTGTTTCCCTTAATTGTTGCTTTCTCTTCATTTCTACTATCAACAGCATTGTCATTGAAGCAGTCAATATCAACAGCCTTGTCATCAAGCACATTCAGTAGCAAGTGGTCTAAGTATATATCGTTAAGGCTTCCTGGATGCTTGTTAAAGGCCCTCTTTAGTCCCTTAGGCTTGGTAATTCTTCTGTTTATGGTGCTAAACTCTAGATCATAGGTGGTCTTAACAGCATTATAAAGTGAGGATTCTTTCAAAGTGGACAAAGATTTCTTGTTATCTCTCATGGTGAACAACATGAACTTGTAAGTCAGCTTCGAAAAGTTCATTTTGGAAACTTGGAAAAACATGCTTGATGTTTKATTGTGATCTCTTGGCTCAGATTTACTGATATGATGGACAAATTCCTTGAATGCTGTGAAGAAGTTCAAAGTGTGCAAGTTCTTAAATCCCATGGAAGTCACTACAAACAATAGTGAGAACATGCATATCACAGCGTATCCGTAACTGATCAATGCAGGTAAATAGAGTAAGTATATTTCTATGCAGGATATAAAGATGAAAGGGTCCAATAAATTGTATACGTTTTTGAACATTCCTGAACTCATGATATCAAATGCCCACTTGGAGAATGCAATATCAAGGAAAAATGATAAATACAGCCACAGGTATTTTAAGTCCAAAACTTCCAATACAATGGTCACACTTTCATAGCACAGCTTATTGTAAACAAAGAACTTGAAGAGTAATGCATGTTCCTTAATTAGCTTTTGATTAAAAAACGCGGTGGCTGCAAATAGAATGACCGAGTAGTCAAATGTGTTGTATCCGTCATATTTCAATATAGTCTTTCTGTGTGGGAGTAGATCAAATTGCGTGTTTATGCTCAAGCACAAATCCAGCCAGTTTATGATGAAAAACACCGCATCGCCGAATTGATTCAGCTTTGATCTGTACTCTGCTACATCAAAGTTGGAGGAATTGGCAAATAAAMCTCTTTCAGAGTAGAGCATTAGAGCAATCATTGACACTATTGAAAACCCATGAAGCAAAATACCCACTATTTTTTTGTACTTTTTTCTATCTCTCGTTCTGACTATTTCTTGACGTTCAACATTCAATTGGCTTTGCTCTAGTTCTTCAAGTTCTGCTAGTTGAATATCAATTTGCTCAACTTGAAATGTTTCAGGTGAGTCTTCAGGTAACTGATTGTCGTTTATTGTTCTCAATAACTCCATTTTTCTAGCCAGAAGTTGTTGTTTGACCAGTTGCCATCTAACGCTATTTCTTCTGAAATCGACAGTTTTCTTTGAAAAGTAAGTGCTTTTACTCAAAAGAGTTGCATTCAAAATACAGATCAGAACATATTTCGACAAGCAGTACTTAAATATAAACTTGAAAATAAAAAAGAATCCATTGGAGCTCAATGAGTTGTAGATACTCAAAACATTGTTGCCTGTATCTTGAATTGGTTCTATCCTCTCGWTATCTAAAACCTCGTAGCTTTCATCTGATATCAGATTAGCCTTAGAGACTTCATACAAACTTTTAATCATATCAATAATGCTGGACAATGTTGAGTTTTTGGAGTTTGAATGTTTCTTCAAATAAGGAAACATCGATGTGAGATCATTATCTGAGGCCAGGATCTTTGAACCATTATTATTCAGACTCATTTTATGCTGATTACTGTTTGTTGTGTGTAAAAGAGAGTATGAAATGTTTTGGTTAATTAACTATGTATTAGTGATAAGTTATATATAGGTATGTATGATGTATCATTTGATCAAAAAGATTAAAATTTTTAAAATTTATCAAAGCTTTAACCGTATATAAACAAATAGTAGCATTTTAAGATAAAGTAATTGTTGAGTTTTTTTTTTTCAAGGTAAAAAAAAAAAAAGGATGAAGGATTCGAGAATTTTTAATGCAAAAGAGAATCGGATATAGTGTGGGGTACACGTGCGTTGTGAGCAGGAGATAACCGATCACGTAGACACCTTTTCGAGTGGTATCCCAGAAAGGTGTTAGCACAAATATATGTTAACTATAATTAATAAGAAGTTACAGAAGTTAGTCTAATGTGACTAGTAAATAGAGAGAGAGTATATCAACATTACAGGCAATAAGGTGAAGAAAGTATGATCAAAAAGGAAAGACTGAATTAATGTTTGTTGTTTTATAATAAGTAAAAAAAAATAGTCAAATAACATTAATATGTTTAAAATGAAGAAGTCGATACCATTGATCTAAATAGATTGATTTTACACATCATTCAACGTTTTTTTATAGAAATAAAGAAGTTAATACTAAGAAGTTACAATTAACAAAATAACTTAGTACACTAAAAATGAGTCATATAATTGTGATTAATGAATTTCACTRGGGAAAATGTCTCTTCTTTTTTTCTCCAACAAATATATAAAAAGAAGGGAAAGTATTAAAAAAAAATTTCCACTTTTTTTTTTCTTTTTTTTTCAAAATTCATAATGATATTTAATGAATTATTCGGTCTTGGTTTTTTTTTTTTCACTTTTCAAAAATATTCGAASAACTCTGAATAATTCACTTTCTGTTCCTTTTTATTCCGTTTTTTATTATTAATTTTTATAACAATATCCCCTATTTTAATATTTAAAATCATTAAGAAACCAACTAAAAAAAAWTTTAAAAAATTTCAAAGAAAAAAATARCTCATCAATAAGAAAACGTCTCTTAAAACTTTTCATTTAATATTCCAACTACATTTTAGACTTTTTTTTTTCTATTTTTAATATTTTTATTCAATTCCTGATTATTAATCATCTGCTTATCACTTAATTTCCAATATAATTAAAAGAAGCAACTATTATTATTTTTTTTCTCTTCTAATTCTAAAAACTTATAATATCCTGTGAAATGTCCGCTCAAGAACAAAACATGAAAACTAAATCTCTATTCAAAAACGCCACTAAGCTACCTAACGATGCCTTGTTTGCCATCAAAGCTAGATTGGACGTTGACACAAGACCTCAAAAGGTTGGTTTAGGTATCGGTGCTTACAGAGACAACAACGGTAAGCCATGGATTTTACCATCAGTCAGAAAGGCTGAAAAGATCATTCAAGCTGATCCAGAGTACAACCACGAGTACTCAAACATTTCTGGTTTGGATTCTCTAAGAAAGCATGCTGCCAGAATCTTATTTGGTGACTCCTTTGACTGTGCCAAGAGAGTTGTCAATGTCCAATCATTAAGTGGTACTGGTGCTTTACACGTCTCTGCCAAGCTATTGCAAACTTTGGGCTTGAACAACAGAGATGTTTACTTCAGTGACCCAACTTGGAACAACCATTACCAAATCTTTGGTAAGTGTGACTTCAAGGCCTCCAAGACCTACCCATACTGGAACCCAGCTAATAAGCAATTGGATCTACAAGGCTTCTTRAGCACCATTGCCTCTGCTGAAGAAGGTTCCTTATTTGTYTTGCACCCATGTGCCCACAACCCAACTGGATTGGACCCAACYGAAGAACAATGGACCCAAATTTTGAATGCCATCAAGGAAAAGAACCACTTGGTTCTATTTGACAGTGCCTACCAAGGCTTTGCCACCGGTTCCCTAGCCAAGGACGCTTATTCAATCAGATTGGCCATCAACAACATACTAAAGGACTACCCAATCTTAGTATGTCAATCCTTTGCCAAGAACGTTGGTATGTACGGTGAAAGAGTTGGTTGTGTTCACTTGGTCTTGCCTGAAACCGGCTACACTGACGAAGACAAGGCTGCCTTACAAACACAATTCAATGCTGTCATCAGATCCGAATGCTCCACCACCCCAGCCTACGGTGCCAAGATCGTTGCCACCATCTTGTCTGACGAGGATCTATACAAGCAATGGTCTGACGATATGGTCACCATGTCCTCAAGAATCATTGAAATGAGACACAAGTTGGTTGCCAAGCTAAAGGAATTAAACACCCCTGGAAACTGGGACCACATTGCCACCCAAGTCGGTATGTTCTCATACACCGGTTTGACTGTTGAGCAAGTTGAAAGAATGGAAAAGGAACACGCTGTTTACCTAGCTCCTTCAGGTAGAGCATCCATTGCTGGTTTGAACGATGSCAATGTTGAGCACGTTGCCAAGTCTATTGACGAAGTTGTTAGATTTTTTGCTTAAATGAAAGATTCCTGTAGATGATAGTTTTGTTTTTATTTTTATTTTAGGCTCTTTTCTAAAAACAATATGTAATACCTCATTAATATACGATCATTGTTAACAAAACCCCGATTATAGATATTATTTTATAAGAAATTTTATTTTTTAATTAGTGAAAAATTAATKATYTCTTGYTTTTWGGTCACGTGAATGTTGCTAATTTGCCCAAGTTGTGATTTTCTGCTTTCTTTTTTTTTTTTGTTCCTGTTTGTTTTTTCYTTAAAAATTCACACTGGGATTGTAAAACACATCGTATGAAGAAAATCTAATAGTATAAACATAACCATATATATAAAGACGATAAATCTACTTYARCATCATGTCTACATCTATACGTGAYAGAACATTGGAATTTCAAAGATTTGCWCAGCTTCAATCTAGAAACTTGAATAACACACMWAAGGGTAACGCATATCAACCATTAAGYACAAATCCAGATGGAGACAATAAGTCTAAGACTACAAARAAATCGCAGTTTACTCTTAAGGCACAAGAGATAGCAAGGGAAATAGTGTCAACAACAGAGCTGYTACACAAGCTATCAACATTATGTAAAAGAAAGCCAATATTCAACGATAATCCACAGGATATAGCACAATTGTCATTCATTATAAAAAGAAAAATCTATGTCATTGAGGAGGAACTAGGAAACCTGAAAAACTTGTCCAGAAGCAATATAAACAACTTGAATAAGAACAACACGAGTGGGAAGCAACAYTATGGGAATGTWATGGTTTTGTTGAACAGCAAAATGAAAAACATTTCAGGAAACTTCAAGGAGGTTTTGGAAAAGAGACAAGTTCTAGAACAAGAAAACAAGGAAAGATTGGGAAGCTTGATTCCAACWGATGAAAGCGGTGCTGGCCAGTCACAAAGCAARACAACCTATAACAGCAGCAACCCATTCATGTCTGCAGGWATGGATKCCRATGGCAACAAGGGAAGCCTRGACTTCTCCCAACAACAAACACAAATGCTATTRCAGGAAGAAACMCAGTCCTCTGAACAGGCATATCTACARGACAGAAACAGAGCTGTTGAAACCATAGAGTCCACTATACAGGAAGTGGGAAACCTGTTCCAACAGTTGGCAGGAATGGTCCAGGAACAACATGAACAAGTACAAAGAATAGACGAGAATGTGTTTGAAGTTGAGGATAACATAAACGGTGCACAGGCCGAGTTGATGAAGTACTATGATAGAATCAGCTCTAACAAGTGGATGTCAGTAAAGATCTTTGGAACATTGTTTTTATTCTTTTTGATATGGGTCATGGTCAATTAGAGTTTGTTATATATAGTTCATAATCTATGTTGTCCAGATAGTGCTTTTCCCTGAAAGTGTTGGAAGCATGATTATCGGATATAGGATCAAATTTTTTCTTTCTTCTTTTTTTTTTCCCCCTTTCGTTAGTTATCAAGATATGGTGTGTGAAAATGCAAACAAACATTCAAATACAAAGCCTTATCATTTGATTAGAAAATTGTWTTTGTCTTCTCTTTGAGGAAACAAGTAACAACTTGGTATCTTTCAATTAAACAAAGAWAATATATCAATAGATAGAAAACTAGCTAATAAACCCAAACGAAACGTTATCTTTGTCTTTGGCTTCAATTAACAGCATTTGGTTGATTAACGAGTACAAAAACATTACAACAAACGGTATATACATCATATTAACAATACTAACAGAACTATAGTTTGAGAAAATGTGGAAATCACTATGGGGAGCCTCAACCGAGGAGAAACAAAAGAAACAAAAGGAAAGCACCAAGTCAGCCATTATTGACCTAAGAGGACAAATCCAACTACTAACCAAAAAGCAAAATCATTTAGAACAGCAGATAGAGGAATTGAGAGAAAAGGCCAAGGCGTACATGCAGAAGAAGAATGCCAATATGGCCAAGATCCAGCTTAAGAAGTCCAAGATGCTAGAAAATGAAATGACCAAGTCATTGCAGCAGATTGAGAACCTTGAAATGCAGTTGTTCACCATAGAAAATGCTAACTTGAACCTGGAAACTGTCAAGGCGATAGGAAAGGCCAACAGCGCAATGAAGGAGATAAGCTCATCCATGAACGTTGATAAGGTTGAGGACACCATGGATGAGGTGAGAGAAAACATGGACATGAACGAGGAAATCAGCGAGGCTTTGACAAGACCTATTGGAGGATCAGCATATGTTGATGAAGATGAGTTGGAGGATGAACTAGCAGACTTGATGCTTGAGGACGAAACAGAAAAACTTGAAAAGAATGTAGGCAACAGTGTGATAGAAAATACAAACAGTTTCTTGCCGAATGTACCGTTGTCTGACCTCTCGAGCAAGCAACACGTTGAAGAGGAAGAGGAGGATGAAGACGAGTTAGCCTTGAAGGCTTTGCAAGCAGAGATGGATCTATAACAGATGTTTAATAAAAGATAATATATATGGTTGATACCTCCAAACGTAACACAACAGTTAATCGGGTTTATTGAGGACGTGGACGTGTATTCAATTCGCATATTAATCTCCACTGTGGTCTTTTTTTTTTTTGTTACCGTTTCWGTGCGTTATTTTATTTTTTYTTYAWTCGAWTATTTAGTGTGGCAGTGGCAGAAGTTTACGGCAATGCATCCAGTCACGGTATATATGAAGATTCATTGTCCAWCTTGGGTATACATTTTTCTTTTTCTTTTTTTTTTTTTTAATTTTTATATCAAATATTATTTATCATCGTTAATAAGATTGATAAAAGTGGGTTCGTATTATACAGACAAATGAAAAACCATATCACTTGCAAGCCAATACCAATCAGCCCTAATGAGCAACTCTAACAACAAAAATAACAAGAAGATTCTGAAAATGAAGGAACTGCAAGATTTGCAAAAGCAGTTTGAAGGCATAGAAACAGAAAATAGTAAACTCACCTCTGTTATTGGCAAAATCAAACAAGAAATCAACTGGTACAGCACATACATTAACAAGTGCAAAACAGAAAACCCCACGACTTTCAACAGACTGGTCAATGGTGTAAGTGATGGGTCTGAAGGTATCAATATGCTTGATTTGGAACTGAACTCCAACAAGACGRCAAAAAACAAAATTAACAAGAAGCAAGCCAAGGCCATTACAAACTCAAAGAAAAACGCAGAGAAAAGCGACTTCAATACAAACATGGGTCTGGCAAATGGGTTTGACGATATTGGTATTGATCTAGGCTTTTTGGAAACCACTGTTGATAAACAACAGGACATCATTGTTGATGATATATACTTTGATCCGGGCACATTTAACAACAACTCATTGCTGAAGAATGACTTAAGCACTAGCAACAGTAATTTAAATCTAAATCAACTAGGATTCAACAACATAATGAGTAGTCAGTATCCACAAGGTTCTATATTACAGCAAGTGCAACAATATCAAGATCAACAGAAAATAAATTCGTTCCCGAATCCAAATGACGAACTAATGATGATGAACTCTATCAAAGATGCTCTTAACAACATTTAAGCAAAGTAAGTAACTAGCTAAAAAAAAAAAAAGAAAAAATAAGTAGAGTATAGTGTAATTCTTTATATTTATACTTTACAATGATGACTAATGAAAATAATGAGTAATCCATTGCCAACAATATAAAAACAAAGCAAATGCTTCAGGAACTGTTTGCTTTTTTGTTCTTTCYCCCAATGGATTATACGATTTACGATGAAAATGAATTRAAGAGAACSCGTCTTYTAATATACTGAGGAGAAGCTTTCGATCAACGCATGAAWAGCTTCTTACCCAGATGAGTTAATAGCATRTTGTTTAAACTTAAACATKATATTGTGATATTCCAACAATAATTGATATTCACTTGTATGTTGAATACAAGTTTATATAACAGTTTATAATAATAAAACAACAAAAACATAATATTCTTAAAACTAGCAAGCCATTCTTTATTGATGATCTAACTACCCCTGTATTAATAAAGTGTCTTTAACTTATGTCTTTCCAAAAAATGATTACAGTATTGTATTTGATTGTGACTATTCCTTTTATTCTTTTTTTCGGTTTTACAGCTATTTTTTTTTTGGTTTCCCTAGTTGACTTTTTTTTTTTACTCGTACCAAAGATTGTACTCACTCGCATTATGTATTTTTTCTCACCATTCCGCATTAGGCATGTTTTGTAGATTTTTTACACTGCACTTCTAACTTCTTGACAATTTGATTAGACTAAAATTAACATTTTCGAWATTAACACAACTACATCTTATCTGATTAAACCTTAAAAAAAAATTACATTGCAATAACCAAAGAACAATAATAAAAAGGCACTCATCAAACATGTTCATGCTAAGAAACCCTCTTTTAACTTCTTTGAGAAGTTCATACAAGCCTACCACCATTTCATCAAGACTATTTTCCATAAACAAGAAKTTGTTGCAATCTCCAGCCAAGGGCCAAGAAATCTTGCTTAAACAAAGAGCCAACAGACCTATCTCCCCTCACTTGACCATCTACCAACCACAAATAACCTGGTACTTGTCTTCTGTCCACAGAGTTTCCGGTGTTTTATTGGGTGCCGTTTTCTTTGGTGTCACAATTGCCTATGGTATCAACAAAATATACAACTTTGGCTTGAATGATGACTCCTTGGTTGAGTTCTACAAAAACAACGTTCCTGCCTGGTTGGACTACACTGGTAAGGCCTCCGTTGCATACTTGTTTGCCTTCCACTTTGCCAATGGTATCAGACACTTGGTTTGGGATCAAGGTTCCGGTTTCACAATCAAGGGTATCTACAGAGGTGGGTACTCTGTCTTAGCTGTATGTGCTGTAGCTGGTTCCTACTTATTCAGCAAGGCCTTTTAAATGGTTTATGTTACAAAAAAAAAAATGGTAGAGTAATACACCATGGACTTTACCTAATGAAAATAGTTTAARCCAAAGTTTATGGTAATTTAACTTTATATATGACAAGGCTTATCTTTGATAAAGCTTTTTATCTTTATTTATTTATAAGAAACATGATAGATGAGGTTCTTTTAGTCTGTATTTGATTATGATTATTTATAAACACTTTTTTGTTTTTGCAAGAAAGTCACGTGAAGCTCCCGCCAACTTTGCCTAAAATGCTTCGGTCACCCTTAAAACATTAGTTTTGAAAAAAGTCTAAGAGGGAGGAATTGAAAAGTAACTAAGTGAGATGCTTTATAAATTCAAAAACCCCTCTCATTACAATATGTTTACAAGTATGTTTAATCCAGTGATAAATAATTAGTTAAGTTTCCTAAAATGCACTAATAAAYAAAATTTGTTTGCATTTGCAAAGCTAAAGTGGCTAAACATTAGGGGATCTTCTTTACSGGCATCTTAAGCTTTTACTTTTTTTTTTATTTTATTTTTTTTTTTTAAATGTAAATATAAAGGGGGCATGTAACATCTCAGTACAAGTTCCTTAAGCCTGTATTTCTAATATCTATAATACTTGATACAACCACCAAATAAAGCTTTTATAGATATATTTAATAACAAAAAAATGATACCAATTTTTAACAGACTTACTCTGAATGAGTGGGTGTTGATGATATTCGTTTATACGGAAAAGATACTATCTTTTGTAATATCTTCAATAATATCAATTACCCCACTTACATCTTTTTCTAATATATTTAAAAAAGACTCAGATATCAATCAAGACAAAAATGCAAGCACAATTGATAAAAGACAGRACTTCAARAATTTCTTGTTATCCGACAACTCAKCCACCCTTTCTGAAAAGCTGTATTTATGCAATAGTCTAAGAAACATGTTGTTGGCAATTGACCCTGATATCAATATGGAAACGCATATAGTAAAGACTCAGGATAACTATTTGCTCCAGCTACATAGAATACCATATGACAAGAAGCTTCAAAGCAAAGGTGTTGAGTATAAAGGCCCTGTTTACTTGCAGCATGGATTGCTCATGTGCTCAAACATATGGCTGTGTCACTCTGAGGATCCAATCAATAACAACTTGCCGCTGTATTTRAACTCATTGGGCTATGATGTMTGGATGGGTAACAACAGAGGGAATAGATACTCCAACAAGCACTTTTACCTTGAACGTACATCTACCAARTATTGGGAYTTTTCCTTAGATGAAATGGCAATGTACGATATACCAGATTCTTTACAATACATTTCAGATACTTTGGATGGCGAGACTAAGTATCAGCCATTTAATGGTCTGGTTGATGACATTATGAGAAAAAATCAGCAGATATCYATTGTTGGATTTTCACAAGGATCTGCACAGATATTYGCYAGTCTCTCCCTGCATCCAGAACTGAACTCAAAGGTCAGCAGCTTTGTTGCATTGTCGCCAGCACTAACTCCACCAGGACTCTTTAACAGATTTGTAGATAATATMATCAAGCTTCAGCCTAAACTGCTTTTTTTGTTTTTTGGGAAGAAGATTTTACTCCCAACTGCTAGCACACTATGGCAGAAGATCYTACCTCAAAAYTTRTTCAATCAGGCCATAAAGCTGTCAACACTRTTCYTATTCAATTGGAAAAACAAAAACATYAACTCTTCACAAACMGTTGCATTCAAGAATCTGTACTCGCCAACAAGTGTGAAATGCATTGTTCATTGGTTCCAAATATTAAAAACCCAGAAGTTYCAGATGTACGTGTCTTCCAATGAYCTGAATGAAAATGACCACTCTTTGTTTGAGGCCATTCCATTCCCAACAAAATCCAACATAAAGGTTCCTCTTTTGCTGGTGTACGGAGACAGAGACTCGTTGGTTGATATAGAAACATTGAAGTACAATCTACCTGAGAAGTCAACATTCGAGATTCCCATCCCAGATCATGAGCATCTAGATATAATCTGGGGAGACGATGTAAACAAGCTGGTTTATGGGAATGTAGTGAAGTTTTTGGAGTTTTGGAAAAATAACAATACAGTGAACAAGGTGAAGATGACAACAAACTTGATTCAGTGTGCTGAGCACGTTGGTGTTGATACCATTGATGAAAGCATCTTGGAACCAGTGGGAATGCTAAGCAAGTCATCTGAGAACAGTGATAGTAGCATGGATAAAAACTCAGTGACTGAGTTTAACTTTAGAGAAGAACTTTTTGAGTATTGAAAAATACCGATATATGACCATGTAATCGCCACACGTAATTTATTTCTATTTTTTTTTTGTTTTGTTTTTAAGGAAGCGATTAATGCGCAACGATCTATTTATTTTTTTTTTTTTTTGGATTTGTTTGTAACTTTTTGTGGGTTCCATAAAAATAATTAACATTTTTCAATTAATATTTTTTTTAGCCTTGTTTTTTGATAATCGATATTCTGATAAACCATTATCTATATCATCAACCAAAATCACAGTTGTCAATATCGATTAAGAACTCATCTTGATAACGACTTTGAACAGTTCTACCTGAAAAGAWATAACACGAAATCACATTGATAATTGTAACAATGCAAGCAACAGACACACCAATTTTACCAGTTATGACCTTACAACAACTTTCCAGCATTAATAATAGCTATATCCAAAACAAAGCTAAATCAAATAMCCCAAACCAGGAGGAAACAGAAGAGAATGTCCTACTTGATTTGAGCTCTTTGAACTTGAATGATATAAGTAATGAATTGAAACAAAAGAAGGATGATTTGAAGTTTGATCATCAAACAATTCTTCAGCATATAGACAACAGTCAGTATCTACTCAGCAAAAAGCAATACACAAACAAGTTAACCAAGATAAACAATGAAATAGAAAACCTTAAGGCTATGAAAGAGGCATTGGATATTGAAAGAGAAAATAAAACCAAAATGCTTATCGAAAGCATTAAAAGTAATGAACAAACAATCGCTGAACTAAACCAGCAAATAGACTWYGCTACGAATGAAAATATATCAACTGCACTCATAGAAGAGAGAAATTATTGGTTACATGAGCAAGAAAAGAAAGAAATTGAAGTGCTCAATATAAAGCAGCAAATTGTCGATATYGATAACGATATCATYAGACTCAAAARAGAAAACAATATGGCMACAGATGAACTTGAGAAGAAGTCTATCCAAGGAATYCAGAAGAACGCAATACTYCTCAATACTTTYAACATAGACGTTGATTACAAACAMAATAGATGCTTCATTGAGGAGAATACATTTTTAAACATTGATGAYTAYAAAAAYTCASTGGAACTAGAAAACTAYGCTTGGAATGCYTTGAAACAAAGCAACAACAATATGAACTTATGAATTCAGAATAYRTATATTTCGWTGTTTGATACACCGCAATTACTWTCATWAAAAYTTATATYGGTTTGTTTATCTATGTAARTTMTGTACAAGTATATAAATTYTRAAAWCAAAACATTAAAAGTTTGGTCCTATTGCTTTTTATTTATTAAAAAAAAGGTTTAATTCATTCATTAATCTATCAACTAYTCTWGATCTCCGGCTTGTAACTTACTTGTAATCTTYTGAGTGTTAGGAAGCATTTGGTATGGAGACTCTCTATTGATRCTGGTCTTGGTTTTGAATCTGGCCCAGTTCATGGATTTATAGCCGTTCTTAGATTTCTTGGAAACAAAGAAGTATTTCATCAATGGGGTACAGGTATGTTCTGGCTTGAAGTATTCGGGGTTGAAGTACTTGTTGAARTTATATTCTTTCATCAGGGCACTCCAGTATTCTTCTCTGGCTTTGGWTTCAGGAACAAGATCGACCTTCATTCTYAAACCYTCTCTGATGTTGTATATGGTGGCATCAACTTGTCTCATTCTTTTTCTTTGAGAAGCCTTTTGACTTGAGTTTAGTGTGTTTCTGGTTCTGTTGGCGATACCACTCAATAGAGTGCATGTTTGTTTAAACATTTGTGCTATTTRTGTTATGTAGATTTGATTTTTGGTGTTGATAGATTGAGTAGCTTTCTTTAGGAGTCTTGATACAAGAAGATTCGTTAATGATCGTCTTAAACAAAAAGAGCTCATGAAAAAAGAAAAAAAWTTTTTCTTCATGCTTCATCCAAATTTTTAAGTCGGAGATAAGATCTTGTTAGAAAATTAAAACAGCTATTKTTTAAAGCCGGCTCKCAACTTCAACATTGAGACATACAAATCGGCAGTGAGTGTCCTGGATTATTGTCAAATAATTTTTAGTAGGTTTGAKACAATTTATCTTTAGCTGTAGTTAATTAGTATTTCTCAAACATAAAGAGAAAACTTGTYCTGTGTACTCTACTGTTACCATTTCTTAGTGAAAAATAAAAATTCACTCACTCAACTGRRAGTAAGARGARATTGGSTAATTTGRGTACCAAGTCAAAGAAAMACTCTWATGGTTCAATGYTRTAAGATCACATTTATAAGCATAAATATGATATGAAAAACATTATAATTAGAATGCTACCTGAAATTCAGTATATTCAATTTGAATTACAACGACTTTAAGAGATCCTTGAGAAATCCTTGAAGACCCCACGTAAGCATTACGCTACCAATTTTATAATTTTCTTTTAGACCAATTTTCAGACTTTTTTCTCTCTAGAAAAACATTACTGCTGCAAACTCGAAAGTTATAATACAGCAATTATCATAAATCAACCTCAAGTACAGACCAAAACTCAAACATAACGATTAAATGGATTTGACAAAGGAAGACATACAAGCTATTGAAGATGCTACAAGTGACGCTATAGGTAAAAGAAAGCTTCCTGGATGGATGCTTTCTGCATACGAAGAAAAAACAATAAGAAAAAATCTAAAAGAAGCAGCTTGGAAAAGATGCGATGAATGGGTTGCTCAATTCGTTGCTTGCTCYAAAAGTGCTGGGCTCCTTATTTTTCCAAAGTGTGACCCTCAAAGATCGAAGTTGCATGACTGTTTGAAATATTATCAAAAAGATGAATTCGTTGAYGAACAAATTGATCTACATTTGGAAAAAAGACTGCAAAAAATGGAGACACTCTATGCTGAGCAGCAAGCAGCCAAAAAGAGTGAAAATAACAAATAATCTTACTCATCCAAGCCTTCTCATATAACATCCAAGCCAATACTTTGTTTTAGGAAATAAAAATAGATACACAGCGTGCTTAATATTTATCTTAATTGAAAATAAAAGAAATGTGCAATATGCTAATTCTAAAAAAAACCCCAGTTTTTGGTGCTTGTAAATAAACAACTGTAAGTAACTTTATATAACCTTCTGAATTTAGAGTTTGTTATGAAATAAAACTGCCTRAAAGTTCAAATTATAGAGTAGACCTTAGAACAAACCTAACAAATCATCTAAAGGATCTGTTTTTGAACCTTTTGCAGATGTTGATTGTAGGTTTCCATTATCTTCAAAGTCCAGCAAGTTCAGTTCATTGCTATCTTTYTGTATCATATCRTTYACTGTRAGTAAGTCTGCCTTTATTTTCTCTTTGTTATCATTGTTTTTGTARTATAATATCTTAGCTCTTGGCGGTATATCTTCCTCGCTATCACGATACAATACTGAAGATAAAGATCCCAAGTTTTTGAACCAGTAATTCAGTTTATTAGATGGTATTTTGTCTTTTAAGGAATCAGCATCGTTGAATGAAACTTGGTTRATGTTCATAAATTTCAATGCTTCACTAGGATTACTATTGCTTAGCAATCTTTGATAGAAAATTACCATCTCCTTTACTKCAAGGGARTATACATCAAGGTCCAAAACTTTCTTCAAGGCACTCARATTCTCTGTTTTAATCAATGCATGAATAGTCATCAACTGAGTTTCTGGTCCTTCATCTGAGATATTCTCTATRAATGCACTCAAAATGCTGTTGTAACTTGTAACATCATTTCTTAACACTGTTATGTAGTTTATAAAGTGRGCTTTACTTCTGTCAGATAATAAACTTTCCCAATTGGTTAAACACCATGTTAATATCATTTGCTGACATTCTCTTGAGTGAGAATTACATATCTTGCACAGATTGATCATCACGGCATCATTCTGATAATTTATATCATTTGTCAAAAATTCAATAATGTTCAGCTTTAGATGTATATCCTTTTCACTATCAAGCAACAATAATAAATCTCCCAATTTATTCAATACAGTTTCAATAAACTCATTGTTAAATTCGAAATGGCAATAATCTTTATATTCATTGATAACTAGTTCAACATCAACCTTTCTCAAGTTTTTATTCAACGCATCATCTAAAATCTCCAATTTAGCATACTTCAGGTATATTGGGTCGCTCATTTTTAGGAAATAGTTTTTAATATCAATGTAGCTGTATAATGTTGGCAGTTTACACAAAATAATTTTTAAGTTCCTCATTAATATGAATTGAAGCTCAAATGATGGGTTATTCAAGATGGAAACTATACCCATAGCTAACTTCTCCCATATATTGATACTGCTATCATCTTTTATAAACTCAATAAAGTTGAACAAAACTTTYAAAGTCGACATTATGATACTTGGATTTATATGYTGTAAGTACGGAGTTACTTTATTTGCTAATAGGTACACAGAAGATGGATCCAGTGGTAACGCTTCGTTATCATATACTGCCAAACTATTTAAGACACTGACTCTACTCCATTCATTACAYTCTGGTAATAWATTAACAAGCTTCTCTATATTCTCATGAACATACTGGGTAAGTGTTATATTCAGATGCTGYTTGCTRTCTAYTTCCATCAAAAAGTGTAAAATGTTTCCWATAACCATGCTGTTATCTTCTTTGTAGATCATGCYTTTGAACACAGGKAGAAGCTTTTCAAATAARTCCAGGTCATAGTTGTARATCTTYAATAAACARATTACTGATGTCTTTCTGACATAAGCATTGTCACTCAWCAAKCCATCAGTWATTGGTTGTTCYAAGTATTCCAAAACCATTTCKATAGGAAGCATACACATCGTTTTCAAGGCCATGCACTTAATCAGTGGATTRTCAGATAAAGTATCTTGTAAGAACGAGTTGATTACCAAAATCATAAATTCTGGTTTTTCCAAAGAATAATTGATTATAAATAGRTATATCAATTTCTTTAATTCAATGTCATCGTTGTTAATACCCATGTTTTTAACGATGTCAGGAAATAGACTGGACATGTCYTTTCCWAGGTTCATTTGTTCAACCACTCTTCTRACAGCATCTTTTCTTGTTTGTGGATATTTACTTGACAAAAAGTCTTTAAGTTCGTCGATCCCTACTTTGTCATTAACAGAAGGYACTTTTGGTGCCACTCTTATATTATTGGTTATAAATTTTTTGAACTTCTTATCAAAAGGCCCCATGTTTATTTTATAATTATTCTTTCAAAGAATTCGTGGGTTTATCTACTCAAACGGATYTGACTRATAGYTGCTTYAATCTTATTMTTGTAAAATTAGCTAACCAATGCTCAGGTAAMTACGAGTTTCTTTAKATGACTTCAGTTGTAGGTATTRCAGCGTTTTTTTATTGACTAAATTATATAAATCAAAGACTTCMAATATGTTGTGTGTTTGATAAARCTAAGTATTTTGTTTTTTTTTTTTAAGGTGTCAACATTCTTTTTCATTATTTTTAGATTTCAATATTATTAAATCCGACAAAGGTCACCTGATCAAGTTYACTCYACACGTGATTACATCACTATATGTAAAAACGGTTAAGACAAATAAGCAAATGWCTTCRTAACTAACACTAGAGYAKGARRTTTCTTATTATYGMAGACTTCCGATAGTCGAAAGAAATATTAGAAAAACGTTTRATTCTTAGTTTTATCTTACGCCGTGTTGYAGGCAAATTAGTAAACTAATGAACTAAATTTTCGCATCTAAGAATAGTTTAAAATATTAAAGATTTCCATAAATCTATAAAACTTTTATGARTGCATTCCTTATTACACATTYCATGCTCTCTTTTTATTGTGGATGATAACTATTAAAGTAGTAGWGAAGAYTGACCACATTGTGACGACTTATTGCGAGTAWAYTRCTTGCGTGCAATCCACCACCTTAGATTTCAAAAACATCACATGACTATTACTGTAAATAGTAATTATGTAAAAATTGCAAAAATTCAAAAAAAAAGTAGCTCTGACCTAAAGACTTAGAAAATYACGCATACRATAGTGCGAACTGTAGCAAAAAAATAAAGTTATTTTTATGTAGATTTTTTCCTGATCAGGAAAGAATTTTTATAAATATTTCTATCTATTTTTTTTGTTGGAAATCTTAGCAATTTTCAAAATTCAAAAAAATAAAAAAAGTTTCCGGAAAAATAAAGTTTACTCTTTTAGGAAATTTRCACTTTCCCTTTTCGAATATTAAAAATTTAYAAAATTAATTTAAATTTTTGAAAAGAGTGAAAAAAAATTACCGCTTTTGTATACTGTAATTTACAGCAAAATTAAAAGTAGCTGGATTTTTAAATACATAGCGTTATTGTAGCACATACACWTWTARCTGTTTTCAGGWTTATTCAATTAWCTTCAAAACAGAAGAAGAGARTTAAATAAAACCACATACATTCAAGCACAATATAACAAAATGTCTAACAGCTCATTCATTTTAAGAGGTACTTTAGAAGGTCACAACGGTTGGGTTACTTCCCTAGCCACCTGTACTGGTGATGAAACTTTATTAGTTTCTGGTTCCAGAGACAAGTCCATTGTCTTCTGGAAGTTAACTGGTGAACAAGAAAACTACGGTGTTCCAGTTAAGTCCTTATTAGGTCACGGTCACATCGTTGAAGATGTTGTCTTAACCAGAGACGGTTCTTTCGCCTTCTCCGCTTCTTGGGACAAGTCTGCCAAGATCTGGAACGTTGCCGAAGGTAAGGCCATCACCACCTTAAAGGGTCACTCTTCTGATGTCTTATCTGTTTCTTACAACGAAGAAACCTCTCAAGTTATCACTGCTTCCAGAGACAAGACYATCAAGGTTTGGTCTGTTCACGGTGAATGTTTATCCACCTTATTAGGTCACGACGACTGGGTTACCTCCGCCAARGTTATTGTTCCAGCCAAGACCAACAAGAACTTGATCTTCTCTGTCTCTTCCGATAAGGTTGCTAAGGTATGTAATAAAAGAAAAATTTGTGGAAGACTACGAACACAACATGTTTTAATGAAAAAGAATAACTTACAATTAGTGTATAATTATATGAAATGTAAGAACTTTTTGTTCATAGGAGATTGTAACTATAAGTAGTTAATGTGTTGATTATAATGTTGAAAATTGTTGTTTTTTCAAAGAAAGTTAATGTTAATAAAAAATAAAATAAAAGTAAGGYAAAKGAAATTTCAAAAATATGAATTTGAAAATAATTGTAGATTATTAATTTAAAGGCTTTAAAATTTCTCTATGATGTTATTATAATATTTGCTACTTCAGAGGGACCATCTATCCCAATGAGACATACTAATTATCACCAAGATCTCTGAGAGAAATAWTAAAAAAATAACAACAACTTATAACAAACACATTATACTGTATTATGGTTTGCTTTCTACTAGCATTTCATTTTTGATACTATTGTAATATTCTTTCAAAACAACTATAGAATATCCATTTTACTAACAATTAACCCTAATATTACATGATGTAATAAATAAACTAAAATCATATTAATAAATAGTTATGGGACTTAGGTTCTGAAAAGTTATTAGCTGACTTAAAGGGTCACAACGGTGTTATCAACGCTGTTGCCACCTCTCCAGATCAAACTTTAATTGCCACCGGTGGTAAGGATGGTAAATTATTCATCTGGAACGCTAAGGAAACTCAACCATCTTGTTCTTTCAGCTTCGATGTCAACGAAGAAATCTTCGCCGTTGCCTTCTGTTCTAACAGATTCTTCATGGCTGTTTCCACCCCATCTGGTATCAAGATCGTTGATATCGAAAAGGAAACCGTTATTGACAACGTTAAGCCAGAATTTGTTGGCTTAAACAAGGCTAACGAACCACACGCCGTTTCTTTGGAATGGTCTGGTGAATCCAACTCTGTCTTATTCGCTGGTTACACCGACAACACCATCAGAGTCTGGGAAATGACCACCACCTTATAAAATAGCTGATTATATATTTTTGAATAAAAAATTTCTATTTTAAGTACGATACAAWAAATATTCATTAGGKTTTTGAGAAAATCAYAATAATGATATTAATTTTGTTTTRATATATACGTTKATAARTMATCAWATGTGTAGATTATTTRTCTGAAGTGGTTTCAGTGATAATTTTAACAGCTTTAGTATCACCTTTGGCCAATTCAGAATTTTCAAATACATCAGCCAAACATTCCCAGGGAGATCTGGATCCACCGWATTTTAACAACTTGTTTTTTAAGATATCTCCAGACTCCTTGCTGTAGGGATTATTYGCAAACAACTTGTTATAAATTTTGTTGGCAATTATTCTGTCTAAAGAATATGTGTAATAACTGCTTCCGTACCCAACTAAGTGAGTAAATCTACCGTACCAGTTGGTATAAACATCAGGCATGACCCCAACATCCATCTCGGTTTGATGATATATCTTTAGCAAATTCTCAGGGCTGAGATCATTGACGTTATCGATTTCATGGAACCTATAATCCAACAGAGCAAGCTTAGTTTGTTGAATCATTTCAGTAGCTCTAAAGAAATCTTTAGGTAACTCTGTGTTTGGATTATCAACAACATTTCTAAGAACTCTAGGATCTTTAGCAAACAATTCCATCAATATAGAAGGCAATTCCACAAAGTCTGAAACGCACCTGGTACCTGAACAATTCTGTAATTCAGTCAATGAGAGGACACTATGCATTGCATGTCCCATTTCATGAAAGATTGTTTCCATATCATTTTCATTAATACACAATGGATTGTATAAAGATGTATTCAAAACGATGATAGGAATTTGTACACCCTCGCTGATCACACAAGTAGCGTTTATATCTTCATTTTCATACACTATTTCTTGATCGTTTAATTTTTTTGAGGTTGTAACAGTGAAGTGAGAAGCATTATGATTTTTTGACTCTCTGTAATATAAATCCAGATACAAAAAGGCTTTCAGCTTTTTAGTTTTTGAATCATATATTTCAACTTTTCTTACATCTTCATGCCATGTTTCTGTCTTGTAAAGTGGAGTAACAACAAAGTCTAGTGAATATAGCGTTGACAAAAGTTTAAAGAGTTCAGCAAAAACAGATCCTACGGTTAATTGTAGTTGAGGTATACGATTAATTTCTGTATTTTTCAATTTATAGAATTCTCTGTCATAAGCTTCTAAGTTTCCAGACTTGATGATCTTTAGCTCATTCAAAGATTTTTCTCTATAGTCGCTCACCAAATTATGTAACAGTAATTTTACATGTTCACTATTTTTCATCAACTTATTCTTAAGCTGGTATGAGTTGTGTGTTTTTTCCTTCATTAAATTAGCCAGTTTTAATCTAAGTTGTAACAGTTTGGATACTTTATTAACTTGTTCCTGACTACTCATGTTCATATACATCCAACTTTGCTTTCTCAGATCTGCATCGTTGGAAAACTTATTTATTTGGTACAGTACATACAGGTTGTTCTTACTGATGTCAACAAACTCTTTACTTTTCAATAGAAACTTGGTTTTTTTGATTGGTAAATTGTTGTATATTTCATGCGGTAAACTGTTTTTTAGTTTTTCTAAAGAAACCTTCCACATCTCTTCATTGCTATCAAACGGTGGTTCTTGCTCGGAGATGATAATGTTTTGTCCCAATTGAGAGATGTCTGATGATAGCTCTATAAATTGATTCTTGATTGCTTCGTTATTCATAAATAAACCAGACTTATTGAAATCATCCAATAGAATCTGGCCCACAATGGACTGCTCATTTGTTAATTTCAACGTATCTTTATTTCTCATAACTCTATTTAAGTTATTGTATAAAACTACATCAGTATTCAGTATATTCATAAATTCAAACATCTCGTTGTAAATTCTATCAGCCATGGTAACAAACTTTTCATCAGGGTGTAAAGATCTAATCATTTCACAAAGATCAATAACTTTGCACAAATTGTTACTTATATTATCAATTCTCAAAATGAATTTTTTGTCAGCATCCTCAGATTGGTCTTGGTGAATGATTCTTAATAAGTGCTGGCATTTATAAAGATACAATTTATAGAATTGATATAAGCCTTCCGGAGACTGAAGTAGCTTATTGGAATATAACCCATTCTTTTTGTCTACAGCTGTGCTGTTAAATTTCTTGTAGTATGATTTATCATTGAACAACTTTTTTAAAGTATCTGAGGGTTGTGCTGTATAGGAATATGGTCTCTGTAAGTTTACATTAATAGAAATAGGGCTATAGTATACCTTTTTCAGATGTTTTGTAAAAGCTCTRTTTAGAGCTCTGTTGCTTTTAAGCATATATTGAGTGCTGGTTGTGTTGGTATAATTTTTTTCTATTTTTTTCAATTTAACATATACCAATCTTTAAAAGTCTTTTTAATTTTTTTGAATATATTCCTGTTTTCAGTTCTCATCAAGTAAATCCGAATGCACATAATTGAGAAAGAACAAAAAAAATCTAGAATATTTTATATGTATTTACAGTAGATATATAATCATTATTCAGTCATATTTAAGCAATTTGGTTGTTATCGAGCTCTTCTAAAWTCTTCATTTCAGTTTCAATTGGAAGCAGCAAATCTGCGTTTCCTAATTCTTTAGATAAGTTCTTAGCATCCATYAGCAATCTTTTACAGGACTGTAAATCAACTTGTGAATTTTCTTCATGCTCGTATATGTTCATGTTCAACACGGCTAATCCATACTTTGATAGTACTATAGACTCTGCTATTTTGGAGTCAATGTAATTATCCTTTATATTATATTTTATCTTTTTCTTGGTATCATTTGTRAARTTYAGCACTCCGTTGTAACATGTCTTCACATTTTCAACTAATACYTTCATATTCTTCTCCAAATGWTCCATAAARAGTTTTGTTTTATCTTCAAGRTTCTCTTCAGTCAAGAAAATTTCTTTRAAYTTATCAGGRTTTTCTTTGAAATACTTGTATTCTTCTCTTAGTTGTTGTAATCTCATGTAGTATGTGGTACCTAAGTTRGCTTGTGTCATCATYAACATTCCAGGTTCACTGTTAGCGGCAACCATCATACTCAAGGTCATTCTTTTATTCCCAATAGCTTTATTRAAATCGTTCTTTTGATAATACAATGCRTCCAACAAATCTTTTGCAACAAACAATTCATCTTTGAAAGGTTCAAASACAAAAGAAGTRCGATGRTTGTTCAAGTTKATATTCAAAAACCCATTATCATCAGTMCTTAAGTGGTCATCAGTAATCATGTTCACAAACTTTGGGTAGACTGGAAACTCTGGAGCCTCTTGTTTATACTTTATAGATTCTTCAATCAAATCACGAGCTATACTCATATCTTTAGCAAATACTTCTGAGTCAGCTAGTTTTAAATGGGCTTGCAGCAATCTTATCAATGAATCAGGATTCATTCCCACATTTTGATGTTGGAATTGAATATCAACAAACTTTATGACACATCTCAAGTCCCTGCAATACAGTTTAGACAAAAGTCCATAGTTGACCTTCTTGTTTTCCAAAATGGTGTCGTTTATGTAGTTATAATATCTATAGCTCAATTCYAGCAAYACCATTGAAGCTTCTTTGTACATGTTCAAGTTGAGATACATTTCCATAATTTTCAATTCAATTCCAGTGTATTCATCAGATAATTTATCTGCCTTAATTTCCCCTTGATCGTATATTGACAAAGCGTTGATATAATGACCAATGGATTTCAAATAATCTTGTTTTCTCTCAGCCCATAAAGCTTTTCGTAACTCTTTTGCCACAGGCGATGGGAATGGATTATATGGTTGAATGACTATAACAGCAGTTAATCCAAGAATAACAATCATAAGAACATTTCTTAAAACGGTGGATTTYTTCCCATTAGTGCCATTATCATTCAATGGYTGTGTTGAATTGTTTACATTATTYGTTGTAGGGTTGGAAAACTGATATAAATGTCTTTTGGTGACATTCATTTTCAAAAGTTGATTGCTTTGTTTTGAAACAAACTGATTTTTTATGATAGAACTATAAGATTTTGACATCGTCAATGTTGAGAATCTAGGTGCTATTTGCACTTGATATCTCAAACCAGCTTTGTATTTAATCATGTTGAACATGGTGTCTATTTTTTWAATGYGGAAGAAACTTTGATCGWASGACAATATAAATCTTTTTCTYAGTCTATTAAATAAGAKTATTGTGATACTGGATATGGATTTTACGTGAGTGTTAATGCTTTGGTTRAKTGAATATATCAACATTTTCAAAATTTCCTTTAAAAAATTAAGGTCTTTTCGCTCTTCAAGTTCATATTCATTTATGAAAGAAAAAAAATTTTACATACAAATATTCGGACTTAAAAATGGCTCATTAATCATGTCATATCTTCGTCAAACAAATCTCTGGATTCTCTCTTAGATCAAATGAGGAAAGTCCAAACAGGGGACTTTAAGGTTTGTCTAGAACTTTATGATGTTAACTRAGACYCTAGATTAATTTTCTATTGTCATTCGTCTCTCCTGCTARTGATTTCAGCTTTTCTTGGTATAATTTGAATACTTTTCCTGCTAAGTACAGACTACCAACAACAAATATCTTGATTTCAGGTTTCTTTGAGTTAAATGTGAGCTTTGCATTGACATTGGCGACTGTTATGGCTTTATCAATATTTTTTTCAAGAATAATATTCTTGGGCTCAACCCCATTCATAACTAGTTCTTGATATATCTGATCACAACTAGCTGACTTTATCCAATTCATCTCCTCAACATTTTCAAATTCAGTAACAACTACGATGTCATTTTTTCTCATCAGGTTTTTCCATGCTAGGTCTTTTGAAGAAGTTCTTGAAATGATAAATACGACTTGATCTGAATATGAATTTCTATARAAATTATCAATGTATCCACCTAGATTTTTTAAGGCATCATTGTTATGAGACCCATCAACTAAAAGCTGTATTTTTTGAGTTTTGCTTTGGCCATTGGGAAAATCTGTCACCTTTGTTAGTCTTCCTAAAAGTTCAAAATCTGCAAATGCTTCTATGGTATCCTTGGTTTTTAGCTGTAATTTATTATTTGTAGATATTAGATATTCTGCAGCTTTGTAAGMCATAATAGCATTCCCTAGTTGATAGCTATGTTCAAATTGCTTATGAAGAAATGCATTTASCTCAGAATCCTTAATTGCTGTTATATCTGTAGTRTCAATTATTTCGTGATCCATTTGCATTTCTTTACATTGTGYTAATACCGTATCAATTACTTCTGTTTTATCATTCTCGCCATTGATCAATACTTTACAAAATTTRTTGTGGCCATTGATGACACCTGCCTTTTGAAATGCAATGTCTTTCAGAGTATCGCCCAGCAAGTTTGTATGATCAAGCGAKATCTTGTTTATAATAATCAAAACTTTGTCCTTTGCAGGTATTATATTCGTGCTGTCTAATAATCCACCACAACCAACTTCCATAATATTAAAATCGTTTCTCTGTGTGTTGAAGTAATCAATGCACTTCATCGTAGCTTGTTCGAACGGAGACATATCCAATTTGTCCATAACTGGATTAGATGCTTTATACATGTCATAGTTCATRGGAATACCATTGATAGTTATTGCATCATTAGGAGTGACATGATAAGGTGAAGAAAACTTCCCTATTTTCAATGAAGGATTGTTCTTTAATAGTATGGAACTGATCATCTGACAGATGGAACCTTTCCCATTTGTGCCTGCAACATGGATTGTRTTCGGAAGAATTATACCATTTTTGTATGTTTTRGAATTCAAGGATATGTACTTGTTCAACCTTTCGAGTCCTAATCTGATTGACATAATGTACGTGTTTTRCTTAAACTCCTGTTAGTTATATATTTTGTTGGTCMTATGAAACTTCATTGAAATCGATTAACTCACTTTTTACAAAAAATCACATTAAGCTCACTCAAGCAGATCTAAAATCCGATTRRTATATTGCAAYTTCTAGAAATAATAACATGCATAGAAAAAGCAGTTACAACTTCACTTTAATTGTTCAATCTTTTTTTGTTTTYAATTGTAGTGATACACAATGTAGATAGAATCAAAGGGTTTCRTTATCTTTGAATTTGAAGAAAGATCAATACTAGCTAGTGTAAGGCTTAGACTGCTATTTAACATGTTGGTACATTCCTTCTTTGGGAGTTTGCTGTATTWTTTTTTTTTCGCCTATAGTAGAATTTTCGAAAGAYTTACAAAGAGCAAGAAAGTTTAGATATAATAATATAAAGAGATAGAATATASRATAGAWCCTAAAACACCCTTGTAAGCATTTGAATCAATGGATAACTCCTCTAGTCAGTCATTTCAAAACACCCAGACTGAACAAAGAATACATCAATTGAATCAAATAGATAAGGATCTGATCCATCTTCTTGAGGGYATAGATAACCAAACAATATCCAAATTGACTTCCATCATYAAGGATATCAAAGCCGAAATCATCAGTGAAAAGAATCAAAAATAATGGCTGCTGATCAAACAAACAACAGCGATGAAGAAGCCGTKAAKGCYAAATTGACACAATTAAATAACTCCACAGATGAGGATTTACAAACAGCCTCAGACAATCTGATAAAAACTTTGATTCTTGAGGTTAGGACATCCACGCTGTATGCAAAAAGAACTCAAGAAATGTTTGGGTTTTTGCAATCCCAATTGGATAAAGTTGTTATTGAACAAAAGGTGATGAATGAAAAGCTGGAATATGTTCACTCAATTCTTGAAAACGAACTTAATAATGAAGCTAAATCTAAAAAACTAGATACAATCATAAAAACAAACAAAAGTATTGACAACTATATGATGGAGTTCATCAATGTTTTAAACAAAAATTACAGCTGGAACCTRGCRAGAAACTACATTGTAGACAATGCTCAGGAAATGGAATCTTTGTTTTCAAACATCTTTTCAGAAAAAGAAGATCATCTTCAAAAGGCAATAAAAAAGAGGATCAACGAAGGCATCAATAAAAGCAAGGTGAAACTTGAGCCWTTAAGAGATGAGTCTTTRGTTGGAACAGCTTCAGAAAATTTATCCGATGTCAAGGGAAATCTCAATAAAATCTGGAAAGCCTTCAATAACGGTGGAAAGCCAGATGTTCATGTTTATAAAATGTCGAGAGATCTAACCACAGTTTCGCAGTTGGCTGATGAATACTTTGTTGGACTTAACGGCTTACCATCTGTTATGAACTTAGAYTTACATTTTGGTGCCTTGTGGAGAAAAACTGATAGATCGTTCTACTCAAAAAGGATGATCATTATCAACAGRATAAAAGATGTTGTGGATAATCCTAGGAAATACAAAATTCCAGAATCSTATATYGATGATAAAGATGGAWCTATTCCTTTGTCGCTAGCTGTRAAAGTRATTGAAAAYATAAGACTAGGAAATAATAAATACGGAAGAAATGAGCTGGAAGGTAAYAAAGTAATGTCTCTTAACAGATTGTACATATACCTCAAAGGAAAGCTAGACATACAGGAGGATTACAGTATYACTCTWTCRAAATAAYGTTKTTTTAATAACTTAAGAAGAAAATCATGAGTGGAAKATGAGTCTTTGGTGACTATTATATGTATTTATATATGCATGCTTCAAAWATRTGGAAAAAAGGATTTTSAAAATAACTWATCATAAAAAGAAARTCKTTTYCTTTTMKATYTATATTTCARARAACAGAAACTAACTTAGTAAAATGACGAATTTCTAGATGTATTTCTAGTATTAATGCTGCTTTGTCTTTTATTCGACATTGATCTTCTATTGCTTACATTTCTCTTTGGAATGTTAAGCGCWTTTTGATGGTCTGATTCATCTGTTAAAGATGATGTGCTGATTTTTCTCTGAGGTCTTTCTAACAAGGWTTTCTCATCAAGCATATRATCAGATGCATGATTATCTCTAGARYTTGATGGTTCATTGTTCAAAACGGACTCTGTTTCGGTRTTAAAGTYTTTCAATAAGTTTCTAACTACCTCACACCATTCCCAAGCCAGACCATTGAAGTCAGTCAATGTTTTACATTGATCAACACCTTGAAGTAGTAAATCATCTTCTTCAGACACTTGGATGTTAATATTTTGATTCAAGTCATTCTTCAATACTAATTCCAATAGCTCAATATCCAGATTCCCATGCATTCTGTTCAAATTCAAACACTCGACCATCCACTGGTTAAAYTTCACRAAAATACAGTAAATATGAGACATAGAATCAGTGAACTTTTTAGGTAGTACTAGTTGTTCATTCAAGGTCTTTGACAATATTTCCTGCTTCAAAGAGGAGTTAACCATGAAATTAATTATTTCTATAATTTCTAGTAACTTACAATTTTGAGAAATAATTCTTGCCAAACAACTACCAACTGTTTCGTCAGTCGCCATGTTTCCTCTAGCTAATAGACTGGAGATTTCTTCTGCTACAGCGTCTTTTTGACTTTGCAGTTCAGGTATATCATGAGCAAGCTCAGCAAAATGGCAATTTAAAAGTGCAAATTGTGAATGYTTCAGACCTGGTGGAATGCAAATTAACTCTTTGAAATAGTAATAATTATTGARAAATCTTAGTTTCTTGACAAACTTRATCATTAGATTTCTTTCRTTTTTCAAAGCAGATGCACGTTTAGTCAAGTTAATGTACTTGTTCAACACTTGTATGTACGTGGAAATATATATACAATGRCAMAGCAATATTTCACTTATGGCTTTGTAAGTGTCTAGGTTGATAGGTTGATCTTTGGGATTAAGACCYCTTGTTTTGTCAAACATATCTTTAGCAGCGTCAGCATATGAATTTTCATACACGGTCATGGTTGTTGGTATGAGTGTTGTTATTCTTTGGTCCAGCTTTTTTTCTATATATTTTTTGACTTTTACTATACCTTTAACACCATTATCTTTCATTTTTTTCA
This sequence comes from Hanseniaspora opuntiae, assembly GCA_001749795.1. Lineage (NCBI taxonomy): Eukaryota > Fungi > Ascomycota > Saccharomycetes > Saccharomycodales > Saccharomycodaceae > Hanseniaspora > Hanseniaspora opuntiae. Next base: position 401,215 of record LPNL01000002.1, read on the forward strand.
CAGTACACGAGAGATCAAAAAAAATTWAAAAAAAACGCCAAACCAATTAATTTTGATCAAATTTTTTTTTTTAAAAAAAAAGCCAGAATCTTCTTAATACAAAAGATTCGGCATCATTCAGAGAAAAATGGGGTTCAACTGTCATAATGGAAATGTTATGATGGTGTTTTCGTTATATAAAATTCATACTCTAAGCTTTTAAGACCACTCACCAATCGTCGTCATCATCCTCTTCATCCTCATCGACATCTTGTCTCAGCTTATTGGCTCTTGCTGCYAAGGCATTTGCTAGACCTGTGCTGAAATCAGCTCCATTGTTGGCAGCTRCAGGTTCAGCTTGGACTGGCTTGCTTACTAMYGGTGCCTTTTGAACAGGTTCGTCTACAACYGGTCCTATRTACGCAGTTGGTGCCCATCCWACCTTACCTGCTTTGTTCTCAACCAAGGACCATCCACTAGGATCAGTTTGCTTCAAATACACAACTTCGTCCAAAGCCAGCAGCAGTTCGTTCGGATTGTTTCCTGACCCATTGAACGCATACAAAGCCTTGTACTTTGGCAATGTTGGCTTTGCTACAGGAGGCGGAGGTGGAGGTGGTATGTTGGCATTGTTGAATTTGGTTTCAACTTGCATAGGCTGTGGTGCAGGTGCTTTCTTGACCTCTTGTTGCTGCACATGTGGACGTGGTGCAGGGGCCTTCTTGGCTTCAACCTTTGCTTTCGGTGTTGGGGCAGGTGCCTTTCTAACTTCAACCTTTGGCTTAGGTGCAGGTKCCTTTTTTGTTGASGTGTAAGCTGTGCTGGCAGCCTGTTGTGCCATTTGTTGTGGTGGCGGAGCTGCTGCCTTAGTTGTGCCAGATGAAGACACTGGTGCTTCATGMGTTCTAGCTGAGTGCACAGTTCTAGAAGGYTTATTATAAGTGCTGTGRCTCATCTTTTTCTTTGTTGGYTTAGGYTTRGAGTTGCTGTTTGCTGGATGACCYTTTCTTACAAAAATGGTACTRGATTTATACTTGTCTGAYAACTTTGGTGCAGTTTCGTCATAAGTGGATTTGACAACATGAATTTTTCTAGGCTTTTTGTTGTACTCTATAGTGCTTGCGATATTGACTGTCARATTACTATTTATTTTYTTCAAGTGAGTAACTAATTCTGTCTTGAAAACACAGTTAATTAACAAATCTGGGTGAGTGGCACTGTCTAGGTTAACACTTAACCAATCATCCTGTAAGTTTGTCAATGATACACTTTTAATWGATTTTACAGGAATGGTAAATTCAATACTATATGTAACTTGATTGTTRACATTGTTTGCTGTTATTATGTACATGTTTTGCATTGTTACCATRAATGTCTTTTTTAATCTTACTGCAGATCTTCCAAATTTAGTAAACAACATTTCACCACCTAAAGAAAACAAAACTGGTTCCTTGATACCAACTTGTCTCTTTATGAATGCACCTTTGGTTTTAACTCCATTACAGACTAAATAATCACCCATGAATGATCTGTAACCTAAYAGCGACATGGATCTTCTTTCCTTTCTGTATCTCAAAACATTGGCAGTACCGAAGTCTCTTAATTGTTCAAACTTGTTACCATGTCTGTATTCTTTAATGGCTCTTTGGATTTTGGTGATGGCATCAATCTTTCTTTGCAATCTTCTTCTGAAWGCTCTTTGAATTCTTGCAGCCATGTTGTGCCAGTACTTGTCTCTCATATTTTCWAGAGCAAAGATTGTTTCAGGAGTCTTGATGAATACCTTGGTGGTACCAATCTGAWATTCTGCCTGAGGAATTCTTGTTGCTTTCAAAATTTCCTTGACGGCATCCAATTCAGATCCTTGCCAGGTATAATCACCGGCATAAGAACAAGCAGGWGATAGCAGGTAAAATCTTTCAACGAATTTGTCAAAAGTTTGTCTGTATGCAAACCCAGCTCTTCTAATTCTTACATTTTCCTGTAAACCTAAATACTTCACTTGATGCAGAACTTGTGCTTGATCATAGTCTTCAGGTCTTTTGGTTTGGTTAGGCTTGATGGTTCTGATGTATGAAGGCTTTGTCTTTGACAATTTTTCAACCAGTTCATTGGCACTTTTGATAATCTTGTCACCTGCTGTTGGTGGTCTTCTTTTGTTATCCTTATTGACTTCGGCTGGGAATATGGTCTTGACAAAGTTGTTAGAYGTTGTTCCCATTAGCTCAACCAAGTCCTTTTGCAGCTGGTCTTTGTTTTTRTCAGAAATGCCCAAAACATCATATGTAACGTCACCAGCATAATGCTTGATGATAAATTTGTTTTGTCTGTTGGCAAAATGAGGGTTGGAAGCAAACAGATTCAATCTTTGAGCAAATGCTTGATCGGCTGCTGATGAATCAGCATGAGCGGTGGCAACGGAATCATTCATAGCGGCAAAAATACCAGGAGGTCTTCTAGCYTCRATAAGATCACACACAATTTTGTTGTCGAAGTACTTGATAGGAGTCCATTCTATTTGTTCAGCAGCATATTCTTCTTGTTCAGATTTCAATGTCAATTGGATGAAAATTTGTTGAAGCTTTTCATTGACATAGTTGATACAAAGTTGTTCAAAGGAGTTCTTCTCGAATATTTCAAAGCCGTAAATATCTAAAATACCAATGGTCTTTAAAGAATCATCRGCTGTGCCCTTKGATCCTAATGAAAYGTTGACTCTYTCWACRATCCAATCAAACAAGTTACTGTAAACAGCCTTGGCCAAGGCATCTCTAACAGCACTTGCTTGAACAATGTTCAATGGAACATGATAAACGGATCCTCTTCTCATACCATGGTTTGTTTCCATGATTCTTTCAACYAATGCRGTGGTCAATGATTGACTATCTACTTGTAATAGGTATGCAACAAAGTCAACAACAGATGAATCCTTGACACTGGCATTGCCTTCATCGTTTTCAACAAATGAAATATTACCTATCCATAAGATGGCGGCCAAGACTCTGAAGATTTCATCTTGTTCACCTTCGGTTATACCAATGACTTTCATGGCTTCAAGGGTATCTTGCCAATCCTTGACATCATCAATTGTTTCAGCATCAATACACGTGGCAGTGTAAACATATTGATCAGGACCTTGGACACCATACATCTGTCTATACTTYTCTGARCATCCCTTGGTGAACTGGTAGAATATGTGGAAGTTTCTTTCACCTTTAAGCTGTTGAACGACTCTTTGCTTTTCTAACAAATAGTTGGTGATGTGTCCAGCTACAGGGGCATGCTGCTCGTTGAACTTGATCTCCAAGTACTTACCATGTCTGGAAGAGTTGTTGTTTCTCAAGGTCTTTGCACACCCAAATGATTCCAATAGTGGATTTGTTGCCAAGACCATGTCTTTGATTTTTCCAATGTTTTCATTGTCGCTTGAACCAGAGACAGAAGCAATGTATTGCATGATTCTTTTGGCAGCTTCAGTTTTACCAGCACCGGATTCACCAGAAATAATGACAGAYTGGTTTTCATTGTARGCCTTTAGATTATAGTACATAGACTCAGCAATGGCAAAAACATGAGGAGGCTGTTCCAATCTATTTTTGTTCTTGTATGATTCCAAAACACTCTCGGTGTAAATACCCAAGTCTCTGAATGGGTTGACAGAGATCAACACATTACCAATGTAGGTGTATATCAAGGCATTTTTGAATCTTAGTTCTAGATTCTCGTTTATGGACTCATTACTGATTTTACTTAGCAAAGTTAGGTCAGAAACACCAACTTCCTTCTTTTTATTTGCTTCAAAGGTTGCCTTTTGGATTTTCTTTTTAGGAGCAGGGCCTTGGTTTTTGGTTCTTTGCGTTTTCTTCAAAAAGGCCATTTTTTGTCTATTTTAGAAATATATGTTGTGTTTTATAACTTGCGGATGTTTCGGTTCAAGTATTCTATGGAACTGTTATTGTTTTATGAAACGTAAAGTAGTTTAAAAGTGTTAATGTTTTTCTTAATAGTAAAGGAAAACTGTATAATCAACGTACTTAGTTGTAAGATATATCGACTTTTTCGAACCTTTGTATATTTAAGCTAAAATCCTTTAATTTCAGTAGTTTGGTATTAGAGTTTTTAACACAAATAAATGGATAACTACAATGTTTAAAGTTTATTCAAAGATTTACAACACTCAATAATTTAAGGTAAAAATGTGTTTTCTGAATAAACATTTAATCTTTTTTTAGCYCGCAAGTGTTTGAGGGAAAAAAAAAATAACAAGACACCCGAACAACGGATCGGATGGAAATAGTGGAGACGTTTGATTTTTTTTTATAAATTCCATATAGTTAGGTTAAATATATATTTGAAAGGCTTAGTATTCACCATCAGTTCTCAAGTGTCTTTCTTCAGCCATCTTCTTTTCAACTTCTGGGTCATATGATATGAACTCATCCAGTCCTTTTCCTGCAGGGACCATTGGCAAGACACATACCTTGGATTCAACCTTGACTTCCAGTAACATTGGGCCTTCGTTGTAGGCTAGGAAGTCCTTTAGAGCATCGTCCAACTTGCTTAGGTCCTCAACCTTTTGGGCCTTGACACCCATACCCTCGGCAACCTTGACGAAGTCTGGGTTCAATTGATGGGTGTGGGAGTATCTGTTTTCGTAGAACAGAGACTGCCATTGGGTGACCATACCTTGTTCTTCGTTATTTAGTAATAAGATCTTGACTGGGACTCTGGCTTGRGCAGCAGCACTTAACTCACCAATGGTCATGTTRAAAGAGGCATCACCATCAATGTCAACAACAATGGCATCCTTTCTGGCAACTTGCGCACCAATGGCAGCAGGTAGACCGTAACCCATGGTACCCAAACCACCWGARGAAATGAATTGTCTAGGCTTGGTCCATAGGAAGTGTTGGGCGGCCCACATTTGATGTTGACCAACACCRGTGGTGATTATGACGTCCTTGCCCTTGYTTTGGTAAAGCTCGTTGGCCCAGTGAGATAATCTGGCTATGGCAGTTTGTGGCTTGATCAAGGATCCGGGAGTTTCCTTGGTGTATGCGTATGGGTATTTCAGTTTCCAGCCYTCAATGGTGTTGAACCAKTCRCTTCTGTCGTTCTTGCTGACCTTTTCAACCAATGGAAGYAAGTCCCTTAGGTTCTCAGCAGCATCACCTTCAATGGAAACAGTGGCCTCAACAACCTTGTTGATGTTCTTGGCACTGATGTCAAAGTGGATRATACCACCTCTGCCTTGTTCAGCAGCCTCCTTGGCCTTTGGAGCAAAYTTGCTTAGAGTACCAGTGACTCTGTCATCAAATCTGGCACCAATACAGATGATCAAGTCGGCGTTTTGCATGGCAAGATTGGCACAACCACTACCGTGCATACCCAACATGTCAAGGGACTTGAAGTCTCTTTGGTCAAATGCACCTAARGATTGCAGAGTGTTTGTGACTGGWATTTGGGCCTTTTCAGCAAATTCCTTCAATAACTGRGGACCAAGRTCACCGTTGTTTTGAATACCAGCACCACARTAGATAACAGGRTTCTTRGCAATGTTGATCAATTCAGCAGCCTTTACAATGTTTCTGGAGGTGAACTCATCAACAACCTTCTTGGCAAGCTTGGAGATGGTGTCAGTTGGTAGAACAGCATTGCTGGTTTCAATCTTTGGATTGACAGCATTAGGATCAACGTGGGACTTTGGTAGGCTATTTCTTAGAATGGCAGAGGTGACATCCTTTGGTAAGTCAATCAAGACTGGACCTGGTCTTCCTTGGTTGGCAATTTGGAAGGCTTCGTTGATTCTCTTTGGAAGTTCATCAACGTTCTTGACCATGACATTCCACTTGGTACAGGATCTGGAGATACCAACAACATCGGCTTCTTGGAAGGCATCGGTACCAATGGCTGAGGTGGCAACTTGACCAGTGAAAACAACTAATGGAACACCATCWGCAAGGGCATCGGCCATTGGGGTGATGATGTTGGTGGCACCWGGYCCRGAAGTAACCAAAACAACACCGGTCTTACCAGTGGCTCTGGCATACCCCTCGGCCATGTGACCAGCACCTTGTTCRTGTTTAGGAAGAACAAAGGTGAAGGCCTCTGAGTTGTGGATGGCATCGTAAACTGGCAAGATGGCACCACCTGGGTAACCRAAGATAGTGTCAACCTTATGGACTCTCATCATTTGCTCAAAGATTTGACCACCAGTCAAGCCAACAAAKGAGGAATCTAGATCAGATTGGAAGCTAGGTTCCTTGGCAAATGATTGGTTGAAGCTAGGGGCAGGAGTTGGTCTGGAGTGGTTAAGACTGGTATTTGGAGCTGTGGATGTAGAAGTGGAGGCATGGGCTTTGGAAATAAACGGTCTGATGTTTCTCTTAGCTATGTTTCTCATTGCTTGAGTCTTGTAAGACTGCTTACAAAGAATGGATCTATTTTGTTTTAACATATTGGTGGTTTTTTGTTTATWAATAAATAGTGTTATTATACCTTTGTTGTTTGCTTTTGAAATAGGATAGAATTRATATAAAAAAAACGATTTGTTAAATGATTCTTTGAAAAGGTATAATGGATGTAATCTGATTATTTGAAAAGAAACTGGCTTTCAAAGGAATTCAAATGTTACAGTTAAACAAATGATGTATATACTGGTTTYTCAACTTAWCTTCTTTTWCTATAWAGTAGTTCTGAWATATTACTTTWTGATCTTATTTTGCTATAACAAAGTARTTAYTTTTCAGKATAGATTTATAAATTGTCTTATTGAACAAAATCTTGTRAAAAAAAAAAATTAACAAAATATTGAGTCATCAGTTTTTTTTTTCTWGTTTTTTTTCCCATTTTGGAGGGAGATTCATACAAATGGGTTTTTTTCCAGTGGGCCAAATCTGTCGCATAGCTGGTTTTCCCCCTTCGCACAGCCAWAAAAATACATTACGGCRAGRGAACCTAASCATTTTGTCTCCGGAATCGCTCATGGACTGTCCGCTGCGGGATAGGCKGTGTTTCTGCTATTTTTCACCCACTGTTCAGCCTAACCRAAAAATACACAGATTACTGAATCGAAGGGCTACWCTCTWGATCTGGAGGATACCCCAAAAAAAAAAACAAGRGCCCTTTTTTATAGTGCYTGATCATAAAGSGAACATAACGTGACTTYTGCYTGATGATARCAAAACTCATAGACTAATTAAATCATAATAAAAAAATTGAATATTCATATGYATAGCTAATATATAATCATTATATGTTGACTCTGTTGTTAGGAGAGTTCTTKGTCTTGGCAGGATCATCCAACAGGGCCATGCCTATCTTGTTCCACTCAGCTTTGGTCATCTTSGTCCAGTCAACAGAGGTAGGTAGCGTTGATAGCAGCTCTCTCTTTTCATCATCGGTCATTGAYGAGCCTGAGTTCTTTCTTGCTTGTGAAGGGTCRCTCCATTCTCTGGCGTAAATCACCTCAGTGGCCTTACCTGGATTGGAATTACCTCCTCCTCTTGAAGCGTATTTGTTGTCTTTGTCTTTGATATGTTTGTTAGGGTTATAGACTGCAAAAGCGTTTAAAAATTTTTCCATTTTGTTTTTGTTATGTGTTTTTTTTCTTGGTTRYTRCTATGAAWTATTTGTAAWCARAAYTATRTTACAGCTRTAAGGTARATTYAATAATGATCACTTACWCTCTATTTATATGTYTATSATKAARACATATACTGWTATCATCTCATCAACTTTAATCAAATGTTTAACCTTTAYTGATGTAATTTTATCTCTTGTTTTTTTTTTCTTTTMYTAGCACATTTTCCCCTAATTTAGGGGCGCRRAGAGCATTTGACCCGCAKTAATAATCCTAAGTCATCARTAATGACATATTAATCTACGCTTTTATGATACATCMGTTTCGTGAGTAAAAATAACAAGAGATAAAATAGCTTTATAGGCTAAATGGATCTGTTATCTTTCAATGAGGRTGACTARTTACTTTAYCTTTTTTGATGATGAAATAATTAAACGCGTACTCTAAAATCTTAATTTAGCAATGATAATAATGAYATATTATATTATGGTGCTATATTTGAGGGGGCGTAACCATTTATCCTAGACCCTCCGTTCTAGACGTATCCAATTACTGTAAAAAAAAAACACATATAAACRTATTATAATTATTAAAGTTAGTATTCATTATATAAGGTACAGTCAAAATTGATKACTTTATTTGGCGGTGTCAACAACAACTCTACCAACAATCTTACCCTTTTCCATGTCTTCGAAGACTTGTTCTAATTGACTTAGACCAACGACCTTGATTTGGGACTTGATCAAACCTCTGTTGAAGAATTCCAAGGCTTCTCTGGTATCGGCTCTGTTACCAACGTAGGAACCAACAATGTTCAAAGACTTGACAACGTGGTCAAAGACATCGGACTTGACGACAGCACCGGCAGGTAAACCGACCAAGACAATGGTACCGTTGGTTCTACAGTACTTGGTGGATAAAGAGATAGATTCGGAGGAAGTGGCTAAGTTGATGACAGCATGTGGACCACCCTTGGTGGCTTGTTGGATGTCACTGACAATGTCTTGGGTCTTTCTGAAGTCAATGAAGACTTCACCACCCAAGTTCTTGAAGAACTTTTCCTTTTCATCACCGGAATCAATACCAATGACTCTGAAACCCATGGCCTTGGCGTATTGGGTGGCTAGGGAACCCAACCCACCACCACAACCAGTGACCAAACACCATTGGTTGGCCTTCAAGTTGGAAGCCTTCAAGGCCTTGTAGACAGTTAACCCACCACAAAGAATAGGAGARACCTTGGCCATGTATTCATCAAATCTTTCTTCACCCCAGACCTTCAAGTCCTTTGGATTGGTTAGTCTGGCAGCTTGGACAGCATCAGTGGTGGCGTATTGTTGGAAGGAACCGTTGTGAGTGGCACCACTTAATTCAGCATGGGTACAGTTGGATTCATGACCGGTTTCACAGTACTCACAGGCTTGACAGGATGATTGCAACCACTTGATACCAGCCAAGTCACCGACTTTCCAGCCCTTGACTTGGGAACCCATGCCAACAACAACACCAGCACCTTCGTGACCACCAACTAAGTATGGGTCAAACTTGTAGTCGATTTCRGTCCAGTCACCCTTGTAGACGTGTAAATCAGTGTGACAAACACCAGAGTACAGAACCTTGACCAAAAGCTCATTGGACTTTGGCTCTGGAACCTTGATGTCTTCGTACTTCAAAGCATCGTTGTGCTTGTAAAAGACAACACCCTTTTGGCTCTTTGGAATRGTGACACTGGCATTGGCTCTTCTGCTCAAGACACGTAAGTTTACGTTGTGCTTCAAAGTATGTTGGTTTCTGATCAATGAAGTRGATAKTGGYTTAAACAAACTTTTGTACATTTTTGTTTATTGAATATGTAGTTGATTATCTATTGCTTGTTATTGTGCACAATAAAAATCTATGGTCTTGTATTTGTATKTTAWYRATCTATTTTGATAGAAGWTAATACAWCATMAGTAATCTRTCAATAGTTAATTATYCCTAAATAAAAGGAATTACTCATWTTATTTGATTTTGTTTGYTGCAATAATAAGTGAATAAAAAAGTGTAGTCGTTTATATACGACAATTATCCAAAATTTGAAAAGCATTCCGTACGTGTAGATTCMGTCAATTGACAAAAAAAAATAAATAAACAAAATRAGYATAGGCTGATGATGAACACAACCAGCCCTCTATATTTTTTTTGCTTTWCACACTAAAGATAAGTAAAAATTATGCAATTAAAATACATCATTTCAGAAATATTCAATAAGGTTTAAAATGTAATTTTAATCCATCGGTGCACTTGTTTCAAGAAGCTGTACCAATCAATTCAAGAAAAARAAAAACAAAAAATACATTAATAAGAAGTCACGATGTATTGTTCTTTTTTTTTTCTCTTTTATTTAAAACAGTTTTAGATAATTACCCATGTAATGAACCGACGGAACTACATCAAAGAATGGTTTGAAAGGAACAAATAATAGCATTTCATTGATCAATTTATGAAAAAAAGCCCATATTGAAAACTTTTTGCAATAAATAGCTTTCAAAAAAGGTGAAGGGAATTTATTRCAGATTCGTGTATCCCTCTCAGTATTATTATATAATTTCGGTTGCTTAAAGTAGGCACCTCAACCGAGAATAGGAGTATCAGTTGAACTRAAAAATAAGCCAGATTTTAATATTACCTCTTTCAATTCTTTTTGGAAAAAAAGTAAGTTTGTAAGAGCTTATATCGGCTTTATTTAATTTAGATTCTTCACAGAACAAAAATTATTGAAAAAGAAAACGTTTTGACRTCTCTTATATCCGCCAAAAGTTTCACCAATTCACATCTTTTCTTTTTTTGCTTKTAAGATGTGCATTCTATTGAACTTCCCMATTAGGACAATATGCTGGTTACAAWAAATAACATACCAACYAAASTAACAACTAGKAARAAGAAAAAAAATTTTCTTTTCACTTTTTTCGTTTTTTTTTCATATTTCTTACTTTTGTAATTTTAATGCTTCAATAATCATATAATTGTATTTTATTGTTAAAACATGCTTAATTAAACMAGAAACCAAAGATCYTTTCTTTCCTTAAAAAATGAAGAATAACTTCTGGCATGCAATCATTCAGACGAATGAATATAAAAATTGTATTATTATAGACTGGTTATAGATGGCTTTCYATCTTTTCCTTTATGTTTAATTTATTAWTGTTTACTTTTTGTTATATGATGAAATTGGCCATTGAGGCCATATCGCTATAAACCCAGCTCTTCGATTGGGACATACCATTTACTACTCTTWTWWTAAGYTTTAGTAGTGGTATATTATTCCCCGTGAGACCAATATGTTACCTAACTGAAAACAAAATTTAACTTTRAATTTATTACATCTTTATCTTAAAATAATATTACAATCTTTATATGGATATCACTGCTCATGTTTTGTTTCTTGCTATYTATAWCAATGTTTCGTWRTTTCATTTAGTTAATTTGTGWACACGTGATGTGTTTCTAAACGACGCGCTWACCAAAAAATAATGTCACTTGATTAGMAATGATAAATTTTTTTCTTAATTTTTTTKTTTGTTTAATTTGAAAAGAAGGCATATCGTTCCACTATATAAACAATTACTTTGAAYGTTMWTAAGTTAATTCAAAATAGAAACTAAATACTCCTYATTTYTTTTTAATATTTGCARTTTTWATCYATAAAACCAACATACAATCATGTTTGACAATATCCTAACATCTATMGTTGACACTTTGAAACCAGTAATTTTCTCTAAAAACTACTTACCTAAATGGCTTTTGTTTATATCAGTAGTTTCWGTTTTCAATAGTTTACAATGCTTCTCTAAAATAGGTATATCATTGACCAGAAAGGTTTACGCCAATACTAGCTTGAAGAAGAACAATCAAATTAACGAACTATCATGTAGAYTGTTTGGTACTTGGACCTTTATTTCCTGTGTCATCAGATTGTATGCTGCTTTATACCCATCCAATGAACAGATATATCAGATTTGCTTCATCAGTTACATTGTAGCATTAGGTCACTTCGGATCAGAACTAGTTGTTTTCAAGTCCTGTAAACTTGACAAGGGTATTGTTGGACCATTTGTTGTTGCTTCAACTTCATTGATCTGGATGTATAATCAAAAAGAGTTTTACACTGGCAAACCTTGGTAATGGAAATATATAGTATAGACTGTTGTTATATTTATATACAAATCCTTTAAGAGAATAAACAAAAAATCAACACTTATGAATATAAATACATAGATAGCAAATACGAATATTTTTTTTTTTCTTTACATTAGTATACATACYACTCTATTTATCGATTAATGAACCGTAGTGTTCTCCTAAAGCTAAAGTGTGTTTATAGTAGACTAATTTCAAGTCTGGGTTAGGTAGCTCGTTGTTACCTATTTTAAAGCTGGTATCTTGTTGCAAAACAAATATCTTGCATCTGAATATTTCCGATATTATTGATAGCTCGACCTCACCTCCCCAAGCTGATGTATCCTTCATCATAGTGCAATATTCATCAAAGTCATATAGATCATCTGTTTCTTCATTGAACAACAAAAATTGAAAGTTATCCTTGTTCTCTTGTAGATGGCACACAACAAGTTCTCTAAGAAGCTTTTGTGATAACGAATCAAAAAACAATGTGRAATTGTTCTCACATGGGAAGTTGCTAGGTAACTTATATGTATCAAACAGGTCACCTGAATGTCTGGCCTTTAATTGATTAACAACAGAATAGAACAAACAATTTCCATCAGCCTTTATTTCCTCTTGAACAACGTTCATCTCATCACACTTTGCTGTCAAATTTTCGCGTTCTAAGCTCTTAAAGTCTGGAAGCTGGCTGGCTTCCAATTCTGCTTGTCTTCTTTGTTCATCCAATTCAGCCTGTTTCCTCATTTTACGTTCCTTTTGTCTATTCTTCTTTTGTGGCCTCAAGGTGTCATTAGCAACAGGTGCGGGTTCTTTGTTCAAATCAATTTCAGATATGTGTTTAAGAAGCTCTTCTGGTGAAACTTCATCTTCAGATGAGATTTCATCAGCATCGTCCTTGTGTTCAGGATGTAACGTGTTCCATTCTTGTATCTCCTTGTTCTGATAAAAACTTAACTTGAACTTGATGTCCTTTATCGTCTTCTTAGCCTTTGTTTTCTGGGTTTTATTACTGGAATTTGCTAAAAGTAGCTGTGTATATTTCTCTGCTTCCTCACTGTTCCGTTGGTGTATCTGCTTTAGATCACCAATACTTATGTTCTTTAAATCAGCTTTGCTGTGTACCAAACTCTCATCAAATTCCATCTTATAGTTACACTAGTTACAAATTAACAAAGCAGTTTATACGTAATATTGTTTTTCAGTATATAGGATTTGATATAAACAAGTATTTTCTTTATTCGATTGAAGTAAAAGAATAACAAAAAAAGATGGTAAAACCTAGATTTATGATTTTTAATTTTCAAATGCTGAAACTTTTTTTTTATGTGTTAAAAAAAAATATATAATAATAATAGAAAATAATCCACAAGTGTTCATTACACATAGGCACGAGTTTAATCAATTACTTTCAATGGGAAAAACATTATATGTGATACATTTTTTAACGTTTAATTAATGCATATAGATTTTAATTGTTTCTTGAATAATGTATATAAGTAAAGTTACAAAGAGTCTTTGACTCTTTAATATACCCCTTTATATGAAAAATAATTTAAACATCTCAATATTATGTTACTTAATGTAATAGTATCATATAATAAAGTGAACAAAGCAGAACAGTATATCCAAGTTAAGTTGATATTGTGAATATAATGGCTTATGTAACATCTAGAAAGACGAACAAAATCCAAGGTCAGTTTTCTTTGTACAAGCACAAAAATGCAAACATCTCATATCCTAATTATGAGCAACCCAGTATGTACTTAAATTCCTCAAGTTATTTGATATTTAAGGACTTCAATTCAAAAGATATCAACTCGGAGTCACAAAAGAGAACACACAGTGTAACGTCTTCAAATGAATACAATGGATCATCCATTAAATACAAAAAGCCAAAAATTAAGAATCAAACAGAAGAATCGGTTGAAGATGATATGTATCATCATCCTTCAGTTAGAAAGCCTATGTGGACTTGGAACAACTTATACATCAATTCAGAAGTTGCAAAAACAAAGCAAAGATCTTCAAGCTTTGACAAAATGAAACTCTTGTTCGATAACAATGATTCTTATTCTGACAAGTCAGGTTATACAACCCCAACTACAAAGAGTGACTTTTCAGAGTTTATGATCAAAGAAAAACTAAAGAATGAYTCAAKGGTTAAGTTAAGTGCTGGTAAGAAATCATACTTCTCCGAAGAAGATATTTGCTTCTCAGATGATTCYTGCAAYATAACAGCTGAGTACTCAGATACAAGTAGTTTGTCMTATCAAAGATCTATTGAAAGATTATCTGATCGTAGTCCATATCTAATAACCTTAAAGGACTTGATAAAAAAAGGCAAACAATAGTGGTAKACAGTTATTATATAATAAAATTGATAAAAGATTTRCTTATGAATATATATAAAACATTTACAAATTCATTAAAAATAAAATTYAAAACAGTTGTTCAAGGTCTGGGTTCTTTTAAAAGAAAAAAAAATAGAAAACAAAAAAAAAACCATACCTAACTGATTATTGTTTTGTTGTTTTGACTATGACCATGGCATGATTGACAAAAATGCTCTAAATTAATCAGCAATTGAATTCGTTTCAATTATTAAACTAATGACAGAAACAGGTAATCTTTAAATTTATTCATTTTATATTTTTCAAAGAAAAAATACAATGAYAATAATATTCGAACCCTTTTTTTGTAATGTTTCTAACTACTGATAGCTCTCAGCTAAAAGATAAAGGAAAACTGTTGAGTTGAGCCTTGAGTAGGCAAAAGCTTAATAAAAAATCAAAATTCAAAARAAGAATTTGATTATGATGTAAAGAGCCTTATGAATCACAAAGAAAACACTGATATGATTAAATAAATGAAAAWAACTTYTTTTAAAGARTTACTTCGATTYAATTTAAGCAGTGGATTCCTTGGTTTGGATGGAAACAGTAACTGATGGTGGAACAGTGAAGTTCAAGAAGTGAGCAATGGCGGAAGCTGGGATTTGACCGGTGATGTATCTCTTGTGAACTCTTAATTCGTAAGTTTCCCAAGTCTTGGAACCTTCACCATTTGGAGTCTTTCTGGTGGTGATCTTCAAGGTCTTGGTTGGTAATCTGACTGGACCCTTCTTGGTCTTTAAGGCAGAGAACTTGTTACCAGCAACGGTGGCGAATTCTTCTAATTCCTTAACGTTGGAGGAGACCATGTTCAATTGAACGTAGTAGACCTTTTCAGGTTGGTCTTGGATTTCGACTTTTTCAACTTCAGACATTTTTAATGGTTTATCTTTTATACTTTTTGTGAAAGGTTTCTAGGTTTTTTCATTATTTCTCTTTGTTACTAATAATACAWTGTAAACCATACGAAAAGCCTAAAAAAAAAATACATTGTTCTTTATGAAAAATTCAWTGAAWGAAAAGAGTAGAAAATAGCGAAATTGAAAAAAAAAACATGGATAGGCTGAAATACACTTTTTTTTCTCTGTCTCACTAGCATCACCATGTTTTTCCTTTTTTTTTGTACATTAAAAAGAAATAAAAAAATGTCCTAAATGGGAAATTGAATAATCTAAAAAAAAGTGTAACAATTTTATAAAATTTGTACTTTCGAAGAAAAACCCCCATTCAGCTGATGAAAGCCAGGTATACTTTAAAAAAAATAAAATTTAAGCGACATAAATATCACCGTTGGAGTTAATTATTTTTCCATCCAATATTGTGTTAATGCTTGCTTTTTATGATAAGCTCCACATACAAAAAATTACAAGTTTCGCTATACTTTTCTTATCTTTAAAGGTTAAGAAAACCAAAAAATAAACAACACACAACAAAAACTACTCAAGTTCAAAAGTAAAAACTTTTTGTATATAAGACAAGTCTGGTGAACTAATATAACTATGTCAATCTTATTATTTGATATAGYATAATCATATATACATCCAAAAACCAATTTATTTTATAACAATGACTATTCTTGGAACACCTGATGAAAAGTCACTCAAGTATTACAAATCTATCAAATCAGTCAGAGAAACCACATCAACTGTCTTCAACTACATTAAGGAACACGGTGAAGGTAAGTATTTCAACTTGAATCTTGACAAAATACCTGATGTTGTTGACTTTGTTGTTGATGAGATCATCAGACCTGATTATCCATCAGACGAAGCTCTTGRAAAGATTCCTCCTCATGGAAGRTGGCAACACATAAATGCTTCCAACATTGATAGAATGGGCAAGTTGATTAAAGAGTGGAGGGATAAGAACTTCTCTGAAAATGAAATCTGTAAAAAAATAATTGATTTGTTTGTGTTCAGTGTCTTGATCGATGCTGGTGCTGGTACATCTTGGAGCTATTATGAAGAGTCTTCAAATACCACCATTGGTAGATCTGAGGGYTTGGCTGTGGCATCTGTCAATATTTTTTGTCAGGGGAAGTTGTCTGATGATCCAGAAGATGATCCTTACAAAGTTAATGGTTCTTCTCTAACTTCATGGACTCTAGCTGATTTCAATAAAAATTTTCAAATTTCAAGTGAAAATGWTATTGATGGGTTGGAGGGTAGATTAAATTTGATCAAATCATTAGGTAACGCCTTATGCTCAAATAAGGAGATATTTGGCCCTGACTCAAGACCAGGAAACATCATTGATTACTTATACATCAATAGACTAAAAGGCTACGAAACCCCCACTGTTGATTTAAGTCAGGTATGGGATGCATTAATGACAGGTTTAGTCAGTATATGGCCTAAAGGTAGATTGACACTAGCTGGAAATCCTTTAGGTGATGCTTGGAATTGCGATTCAATTCCAAATTTGTCCAATAACATTGTCACCTTCCACAAATTAACTCAGTGGCTTTGTTATTCATTGCTCATTCCGTTAAAAAGCTATGGATACAAGTTTGATATTCTAAATGCAGACCTTCAAACAGGACTACCAGAATATCGAAACGGTGGMTTGTTTGTTGATTTTGGTGTRATAACTTTGAAARAYGAAACCTTAGAAARGGGTTTAAACAACTCTAAGAACATCAACTTTGGTGATAAAGATGGAATTTGTAAAATACCAAGCTATGAACCTCAAGATGGTGTTATTGTGGAGTGGAGATGTTTGATCATAGGTTTATTGGATTATATTTTACCATTGGTAAATGATAAATTAGGTTACAACTTRGAGTTATGCCAATTGATAGAAGCYGGCTCATGGAARGGTGGAAGAGTTATAGCYATGAGAAAAAGACCAGAGYTTAATGGAGGTCCACCAATTAACTTAATAAGTGACGGAACTGTTTTTTAGATTCAATTTTAGAATGTTTTTTCTATTTGAAAWATATAGTTTAGTTTTTAAATTACAAGTCAGATAACATATGTGACCTTAATTGGTTTATATAAGTATATTTAATTTTTTTTTTTTTTTCATGCAAAAAATCTTTGAACAAATGGCTTTCATAAGCTAAGACTAYCCATAATTCGTTTGTAATGAATCCCAACTAATTAGTCTTAACTTACCAGTATGTCAACCCCTATTATTTAAACATCTTACTTACTAAATTTGGTTTACAAATACTGTACTTTCAATAGACAGAAAATCTATTCTGTTTTATGTAAGGTTAAAGTGCAAAAACCCATTACTAAAAAAATATATATTTTTTAAAAAAACTAAAGATTATATATTTTCTAATTTCTTTTTGAATATTTTGAGCTATAAAGTTATTTAGTATCTTACATCTATATTAATCTGGTTTATTTTTAATAGTATTATTTTGACTAATAACAAAGAAGTCCATTGATCATATTGGTATATTAGTATCTAGAAACAGCTAAGTGGTCCTCTTTTATCTAGTTCAAGTTAGTATAGATTAGTTATGTAAATACTTAATAAAAAGTCAAGGTTTAATGCATCATAATATTATCACCCTGTAAAGCATTTACTACACTAAGCGGTCTGATTGTACAACCATGAAGCTTTGTTTAGTAAATACGAAACATGTGAATATTGGCTTCCTTGATACATCTTCAAAAGAGAGAAAGATTCTGTTGAAATTATGATATTCCGATATATTGAAAATACAAATCTAAAGCCAAGATGACACCATGATGTATATCCTGGCAATGAAGTGAACTTAAATGATCATTAAACACAATCTTTAAAAAAAAACATCAAAAATGTATTAATTGAATCTTAATTAGTTGAGCTCTTATGAGTAAAGTATCAATTTTTTTGACAACAAAAGCTTTTAAATGGGGGATTGGTCTAGTGGTATGATGCTTGCTTTGGGTGCAAGATGTCCCGGGTTCAATTCCCGGATCCCCCCTTTAAGATTTTTTTTTTGTTTTTTTGCATTTCTAGTAAACTTAATTTCTAATAATTACTTGTTTTATAAGAAATATAGCAAATAACAGATGATTACGRWRTGCATAATCATCTATTAACTATCTTTTTTTTTTTTGGTTTTGATAATTATCAGCAACATAATATATAACTAAACTTTATCTTTTCTCAATAGGCAAAGATATGAGATGGATGTTATCATTTAAAGTCAGGAACTTGACTACAATGTTAGTTTCTTTTAACTCTTTGTTGTTTTCATGGGATCCGTAGTTGATGACTTCTTCTTCTTTCAATTCAAATGCATATTCCTTGTCCATATCATGAGCTTTAAGCCAATCAATCACCAATCCTCTAACTTTTAAAGCTATTTGAATGCTTTTCATTTTATCAAAGTAATATTTAACCCAGAGAGACACTCTTAAATTTTTATATCTCTTACTGAAAACCACACCGTTTACAACGGGGTTGCTTTTGTTGTATTCCAAAATAGTATGATCATCAATCTCTTCCTTAGTGCTATCTATTTCATAAAACAACTCTGGTCTATCTATAAAATCATTGTCAGCTTCATTCAATGGCTGTAGATCTTCAAAATGCTCGCAAATAGCCATGATCATCAAGTTGATCCAAACAGTATTCATTCTTTCATAGTCGTTAAATTCAATAATAATCTTACCACCTTTACTGTTGTTTTCATCTTCCCATTCAGGTCTGATGTTTTTTCTGAATAGATGGTAATCAGTTTTTACGGGAATATCCTCAATGGTTGGTATCATGGCATTTAATGCCCAAAACTCTTCAATACTGTTTATATCTGCTATAGGTTGAAGCTGAGACTTCCAGTTGTACTTCTTGTTCGTTTTTGGTCTTGTGTACCACAAAGTCCAAGTACTGTCTAATAAATGAACAGGGTGGTCTTTAAAAATCTCCTCTGTATTTATTTTAGCAACCTTATTTGTAGTATCACTATCGCTTGTGTTTTTTATGCTATCTGAAAGTTCATAGTGTATACTTTCAGAAATATCCGACATTGAAAATTCAATTGAGTATTTAATATTGGTCTGCTGTCTTAGGTTCTTAATGATTTTACCTTGTTAATTAAGTTGTAAAGTGTTTATGAGCAATTTACTTTTTTTTTTTCTCTTTCTGATCATTGGGGGAAAAAATCTATGTAAAAAGGCGAGGTAAATTTTCCTTGACATCGATTAGCAGCTAAGCAAGTTGAGTCAAACGGCATTGATTCAATACACTATATTAGCCATTATTTATGCTAATTTAAAATTTAATTAAAAACATTAGTTTACAAATATAACATTTTAAATAAATATATTTGCACTGTTATTTTATAAAWAATAAGCTTATACCAACAGTAATAWATAAAACATTTATTATAAATTTGTTGATGTAAACTTATGTGTAAAACGTGACTATATGTAAACATTTGTAATTGACAAAAACCTTTTGATATTTTAAATACAAAAAGTAAAAAAAATTATGTATTTTTAAAAATGCAGTTATACACAATAAAACCAAAGTAAACACTCTACATATCAAACTTCAAAGTATTCAAAATGAAAGATATATCTGAAGATAATTTATTCTTCATAAAATTGCAAGGAAACAGTTCAGACAGCGTAGACCTCGATGAACGAAGAGCAGGGGAATCAGGTTATAATAGAGCAAGGCAACCTTCAAGCTCATTAACGATTGATGATATAATCTTTAACTTAAAGAACAAAAAACTTAGGTTTGATGAGCTAAAAGACATGAGATATGCTGCCTTAAAGCCTAAGGTCAAGGGAATGAATTACACTTCGGAGTTCAAAGAATTATTGAATAGCATAAAGAAACAGCAGATATTGAATGTTATCCAAACTCCAGAAGAAGAGCAATACACCAATCAAATGCTACATAAAGAGTTAAAGGAAATATATACAACAATTTTGAATATACTAATAACAGTTGTAAGCTCCATTGTAGCATGCTGGTACTGGACACCTTTTATGGACATAAATGTAAGGGTTCTGCTTTGTCTATTCATGGGTATATTAGTGCTGATAGCTGATGTTGTGGTATATAACAGCTTTAGGAGATATACCAACAAGGATTAGTTTAAAAACGAAGAAAGCAGGGTCAGCTATCAATTTGGGTTTTCAATTTCTTTCAATAATAGAGACAGCTTTTGGTGCCATTTTCAAGTCCTCATAGAATACATTGTTTCTACCACTATGCAAGGCTCTTGTGATGATTTTGACTGGGAAAAATATTTGCTTTTCAAGGATTCGGGAGTCAAATACTGAATATTTTAAGGTTTCCACTTTAGCTAATTGACTAGCCAATAAACAGCTATGCTTTTTAAAAGCAAAGGCTTCAACTTTATTCCATGAATATAAACTTTTAAAATAACTATAAGAAAGCATATTCTTAACAAAACCTCTGAAGCCATAATCTGGCCAGAAGGTGTCAGAGAATACAAAAGAACATTGATTGTGACTTTGCCACATTAAATAATCGCTGAATCTTGTTGCTCCTGAAGTTCTTATAAGGTAATCACACGTTGGTATGTACTTTGATAAACACATTTCCCTTTCTAAACTACTCTCACTAATGTCATAAGTATCCCCTTGTTGTTTTTTAGCTTTGATGTTGGCTTTAATTGAGTGAAAAATTTCATTTCTTGAAGTATAAGGGCAGCAAATGTACAAATTAAAAAACACATTAGAGGGATCAGAAATAGTTGTTCTTTTTTCAATCTCTTTAATTTTAGATGTCACTTCTGTCGACAAATATGAAAGGTCACCTACAACTTTAATTTGGATTCCTTTGAATATTTCATGCTTATTATTAGATCTGTCAGCAATTTTTTGACTAAGATCAGTTAATTTTTCAACTAATAGATCCATAAGTAATTGAACTTCCTTTTCAGTCCTGTTGAAATTTTCAATAGAAAATGCATAAACTGATAAGTGTTTAACTCCAACAGTTTTAGCAAAATGAATGATTTGCAATAGAGATGTTGAGCCTATTTCATGTCCGTTCTTTAAAGGCTGATTTATTGATTTTGCAAATCTTCTGTTACCATCCATTATGTATGATAAATGGGTAGGAACTTCTCCATAAGAGAGAATGATCAAAACAAAGGTTTGAATGATCGATGATATACTGGAAATTATAGGCAAAGAGAGGCAAAAATATCCGACTTTATAAAAAACATTCTGTATGGTATTATGAATTCTTTTAAGACTAAAGTTTAGTTCAACATTACAATATTTAGAGTTATTAACTGATTTACAGTGATTGTAAAGTAAAATTCTGTGTCTAAAGATCATATTGGCGTATAAGTTTATATCTTGGTTGGTTAATGTTTATATCTTTTGTAAATGACTCTAGAATTAAGATATTTGAGCATATTATGTAGCTAACTGATGAATCATAACTTAAAAAATAAAGAAGACGATAGAGATGTTTCTTAAAAACACACAAAAAAATAACATCTCACTGTATTTGATAAAACATATATTATTTCCTATTTAAGAGTACTTTRCTTTTTTCGTCGTAAATCGATGATTTTAGCGCGTTTAGGTAAATGCGCAAAAACTGTAAAARTCGATGTATGACATATGCTTAATTCAGACAAGTGAACAATATGAAATATATGATAAGATCAAAAAAAAAGAAAAAAAATTTATAAAAGGTATACTAATCGTATATTAAGCTCTTAATCTATTTTCAACAGCAACAACAATCTTCATAGTTTGCTCCATGAATGTCAAACATAATATGGTATGTGGTGCAACTCTAAAGATTTGAGCACCGAAACCTTTGTATAAAGCCATTACACCTTCAGACTTTATGGTCTTCTTCATACAATCTATAGGACCAGTATAATATGAGTGTCCTTGTTGATTGTAAACTCTGGTTAGAATAACATCCCAAGGATTCATTACAATTCCCACACCAATACCACTGATTAGGGAAGCTGTTAAATGCAAAGCTGTTCCTTCGTTCATCAAACCACCATTTATCAAGAAACTCTTTGCTGTGTTGTAAATTGGCAATTGAACGGCGGAACCAGCACCTGTTCTCAAGATTGCAGCATCAACACCCTTAAACAATCCCATAAATTTACCTTCGTTTTTATAGATCTGCGTTAGCCCATCTATGAACGATTTGTAATGTGTTTGCTGTCCTATCTTAATATGACTTGAGTAAGATTGCATTCTTGTTTTGACCAAGTATAACGGAGAGCCTACAATGGCACCTGCAATACCAGAAATAGCACCAGAAAAAATGTTTATGATAGGATTTTGAATTTTGTGAGGATCTTGTCCATCGGAAGCAATCAATCTGTTTAATTGATATCTAACAGGTTCATAGAAACCTAGTCTACAACCATTAAGACCTATTTGATATATGTAGGCACAGTTTAAACCTTTTTGTAAACCTCTTATCCCTTCGTTTTGGAATATCACCTTCAAAGCTTGGAATGGATTGGTGTATACTTTCTTTCCTGTTTTCCCACYTAGCTCACCTTGAAGCTGCATTCTTGTTTTAACAACTTCAATTGGATTTGTAACTGTTACTGCTATACAGGCAGCAGCGGCACCTGCAATGAAAGATCCAGCAGTGGATACTTTTTGGGCTGCTGATTTTTTATGCTCAACTTTTTCTGAAGACATGTTCTATTTCCAAATTTTGTGGTTTTAATAGTTAAGTCTATTTCAAATATATATTAATAGAAAATTACTATTTTTTTCTTTGGTTATATTTTGCTTAATTTTTTTAATAAAGTTAGTTAATAAATTGATTTAAAAATCTTTTGACACAAATTCTCTGATTGCAGAATTAGAACAAAGGTTTATATATTCTTCAATGAAGCAAGGATRARTAAAAAATTATCAAGGAACATATATAAAATAAAAAAAAACACCAGTTGATTTAAWAGCSTTTCAGAAGTGAATTTTGTTTTTATTTGGAATTATTTTTTTGAAAAAAATAGGAGTGATTTACGTTCATAAAGAATTACTCATAAAAAAWATATATTTTTTTTTCAAAATTTAATCCGGTATCGGTTTAAAGTTTTTCCTGCAGGACTTCCGCTTACACATTGGTATTACCCAAACAAATTTATCCGATAAGTGGTGTAAAACTTAATCACTGGTKAGCAATTATTAGACCAATCAGCACAATCAATTAGGTCAGCTATTCAAATAATACTTTATTGTAAGCTCTCATAAAGGCATTTTTCTTTTTCTTTTCATGCTTCAATTTTATGCTATCAACAAGCTTTGGTGATAAGTGATTGACTTTCTTTTGTTTTTTGATACGTTTAATCTCTTCTGCTATTTTCAGTTTTGTTTTGACCTCAACAGATGCCTCCATGAGCTCTATCTGGATTTCAGGATGCGACTTCAATATCTTTTTTATTTGATTTTGAATGAATGTCTTGAAATGTTTCAGTGAAGGATCATTTCCTTCATCCACTCCTAACCAGAAGCTTATGTCATAGCATGGTATGTGGAATCCTCTTAATTTTTTTAAATAATAATGATGCAAATGATGTGCAATGTTTTGCCAATTCAAGTATATGTCATGTTTTGTGTTTTCAACTTTTTCATTAGCTTTCCTAGTTGTATTAGATAACATGAACTTTTTGACTCTAGATCTGCTGGTAATGTCATGTTCAAATTGACTTCTCTTCATATTATTATTTTTAATTTCATTCATTAAGATATTTTGCCAGTACCATTCCAGAAGTTCCCATACATCATTAACAAAAGGTATCTGCAAGTCATTTTTGATAACTTCTTTTTTTAGCATTAGATTTATTAAGTACAAAATAAAATCCAGCTCCATAATTTCGTCTATAGCACTAGTTTTTAGAGACTTGTCCGAGTTCCCATGTACTGTAATCTGCTCTGAGTTCATAGCCAATGCCATTCTCATGTCTAAGTCATACATGACGGGTGGCATACTCAGTCCTGGAGTATCTATGAGATAAATTCCATGCAAAAAATCATCGACTTTTATTCTACCTGAGGCATTTCTYGTTGTACCACTAAAATTTCTAGACTTTACAACCTTTCTTATCTGATTTTTCTCTTTTTTGTCCAAACAGTGCTTCATTATATTTATGACATTTGATTTACCAACGTTTGGAATACCTGTTATAAGGCAGTTAAATCCGATGGGAGAGAGAACGTTGTCATAAGAGCTGACATATCTGTAGTAAAATGTCCTCAATATAGTTCTCAACTCAAGTCCTGATTTCGGAATATTTGTACCGTCTATGATAATGTAATTTTCCTTCATTTGCTTGTGGTAAAAGTTTAAYTTTTTTTTATAATCAGCAACCAGCTTTCTAGAGACAGGACTTTCTTGCGCCATACGGTTCAGGTAATCACCAAATGTATAAACAATCAACTTTTCAACATCTCTCACCTTTTCATCCGTGCCCTCTTTATCTCCATATGCATCATTYCCGTCGATTTGACTCATAAGCATGTCTTCAATAGATACAGGTGTTGATAATTCACCTTTTGAATTACGCTCTTCAATTTCAGCTTTTGTTACTGAYTTCAATCCAAGCAAGTCGAACATAACGTTTTTGGATGTAAATGGTGTTCTGACATCTCTAATTTCTATAACAAATTGGCATTGCTTGTACAAAGGTAATAGAGTTTTCAAAACATCATAAGGGGGAATTTTAATACTCTTAAAAGTTGGAACRAGTTGAGAGTTAAATTCTAATCTTGGTCTRAATTTAAGCTCTTCTTCCGAAAGAGGATCGTTTTTATATGTGATTTGCTCTATGTGCTTRTTTTTATATTCATTAGTTTTAATTGGCAACTGGYACAAAAYCCTAGAAGARTGATACAATCTTYGYTGAATYCCTAGWGRTTTAAGCATGTTTGTTTTTGTCTTYAAYWATCAAAAGGCTGCMAAGTTTATTAAAGRTTTCTTGGTTTTTAKGATATAMTGGTATATTYTACATATMCTCTTTTATGTATTTTGTAGAAATTCTTTTCTTTTTTTTTTTTTGRAAAACGCWTCTGATAAGTTACGGAAACAGAAAAAAAAAAATCTTAACAAAAGATTCATATTTCAGCAAAAATTTAGAAGACATTTAATTGCAATTAACAAAATACAGAATATCCAGATATATATACCAAAGAATCTGTCATTATATATTATGCCATTAATTCTTTTAACAGGKTTACCTAACTCAGGAAAAACCAAGACATGTGAAGCTTTAATTCAGAAATTAAACAACTTTTTTGATGACTCAAACAATGAATCGCCTTTATCATTTAAGCCAAATATCATATACCATTCTGATGAGACTTTATCCATATCTCCAAGCTCATACTCTGATCCAAAACTAGAAAAGTTTAATAGAGGAAAAATTCAATCCATCATGAGAAGAGACGTCAATTTGAAAAACATAGTTATTGTCAACAGTTTGAATTATATCAAAGGATTTAGATATCAATTATTTATAGATTGTAAAAATTTTAACGAGGGATACTGCTTAGTTTATACTATAAAGCATGTGAAAGATGAACTTGAACAAGCCAAAGTAGGTAATCTTCTAGAAATGAGTGCTTCTGGTCAATTGAACACAGAAAAGGACCATGTTGTCAAAGAAGAAGGTAAAGAGGAYAAGTGGGATAAAAATTTGGTTAATGAACTAGCCATGAGATTTGAAGAACCAAATGAAAGAAATCGTTGGGATTCACCTTGTTTCAAGTTYTTACAAGATCAAGACGAAGTCACAGATGATATTGTTGTYGAGATTTTGAAATGCCTATAYCCAAAACAATTYCAAAAATATGCTTTGGGAACYAATGGCTCAAATATGACTGAAGAAGAAAGTAAAAAATTGAATGAYTTRGCCCACAAGATGAARCCATCAAATACMACTAAACTGCAACCAATWACTCAAAATGATTAYTTAATGAAATTGAACAATATTTCATCAAATCTTCTGAAAAAACTATCAGAATGGTTGAATGTTGAAGTSAATTCYATGAACCTTAGATTTTTGCTAAATGACGAGGATGTCGAGAGAGGRAAATTTATTCAGTTTCAGTCACCTTTGGTTAAACAAAGATTGTTTTCAAACTTAAATATACTTCAAAGACTYAAAAGACAATTTATTCAACTTCATAAAATAAGAAAACAAACTGAAGCAGATTTGAACTCTTTAGAAGATACTATTGAAAAACAATTTATGGAMTTCTTGACCAAGAACTTTTCAGAAATCTAAAAAAAAAAAAAATCTATATATACARGTACATCGAATATTATTTTATCAGTGTTTTAAGTCTTTTGATCAAATTTTCACCTTCTGGAATTTTATTTTCGGAAAAAGTTATTAAATCTTCAGTGAGCATWGAAAGTAGATGAGTTGAMGTATATACCTTCATGGCATCTGTCATTAGGGTTTGGTCTTTWACAAATACCTTYTCCATTTGTCCAATAAAWACATTCCAGTTTTCAATGATGTTGTCTTTATAATAACCTGTTCTAAAATTGATACTATCCCAGACATTTGATATGWTTTTTTCATCTTGTGTTATTAATATTCTRTAGATTATACATTTTTGAAGAGCTCTAATAGACTCAACATCATCTGTATCCAATTTTAAATGTGTTGATAATGAGGAGTATTGAAGCTTTTGGAAACGTTTCAGGTTCACATCAGAGAGTTTGTTCAAAGATGAGTCTTTATTTTTCAGGAATTCTGCTAAGCAGAATTTAATGACTTTCATTTGATGATTTCTGACATCGAGTCCACTTTGAAATGAAAGTTCATTCATAAATCTCAAGTAAACTATGTAAAAGAAATGTATTGGTATATCTTGAGATTTGTTTGTAAGTGGGACATAGTTCAATATTCTCAAAATATTATCGAATACATTAACAAACCTTTTATTGATACTCAAGTTCATTTCATCAGTAAAACCAATATCCTTATCAATATCTGTAGTTCCCTTAGCGATAGAAAAATCACGTATAGAACCAGCTTTTATCAATGTTAACAAGTTGATGTATCTGGACAATATATCACTGGCCATGATATTTGTTGATGCGGTACTAGAAACAAACTTGAAATAGTGGTCAAGTAAAGCGGAGTCCATTTGGAATGACTCGGCACTTGTAAATTTACATTTTGATTCATAGTCTTTAATAATTAAGCTCCAATATTTGTCTAAAGCCTTTTTCTCAATAGGTTTATCCCCATGAGAAACTAAAAAATCATTAGTAATTTTGTTCAAACTTGTTTCGAAATCAAGTACATCAAAATTACCGAATTCATCAGTAAACTCAGAGTCATCATATACACCAAACTTAGCAACAGCATCTGTAGAATATCTCACTTTATTGCAGATCATATTCTTATTGTGTGTCCATCTTACTTGTGGTACATATGTAAATCTCTTTGAAAAAAGATGCCTTTGGGARAGCTTTAATAGTTTATAAGAAGAGTTAGAGAGCATTTGTATTRTTGTTGCAATGTAATTAGRGGTTATATTAACTTGTTGGTAACAACAAACTGTACCTTAATTTACTATTATATTCTTCAATGGTTATTGAAACCGACACTTCAAATTATCCTTCTGCTTCTAATTTCAAAATTTTTTCACTTTCTGTTT